>JAHWFP010072088.1:30577-58065 GCA_023313725.1 Lithobius niger | reverse complement strand
GCTACTCGCTGTAGCAATCTTCAAGTTTTCATTTAACTTTCGAACTATTAGTCGGTGCGATTGACTTGGCTATTGGCTAATAGGATTGACCTTGGCGGCCTTTCCTTGGTTGAATGATATCAATACCTTCAAAGGCCGATCGTTTTTGGAAACTTGACGGGTTTTTCTACCAGTTTTGGGTTTGGGTGGATTAAATGTGCCATGACAAAATTCTTAAAACCCTTAACATGATAAAATATTACAACCTGAAACTTTGCTTTGCACACTTAATGAGATAATTGCGTATTGGACAATAAGGAAACGGTACTAAAGAAACTGTCATGATTTAACTTGTACTGAATCAGATTGCAATAAAGTCCATAAATGCACAGCGATAATTTAAATTATTGAATCTGTATAATTAAATGCACAGCGAAAATTCTGGAAACCTTTACCATGATTAATTACTACAAAATGAACCCTTTCTTTTAAACATTTATTTTTTTGGTTATCGTATAAGTGTGTATTGTACAACTAGAGGAAGCCCGTCCTGTGGACAGGAGGAGCATTTATGTCCATGCTTCATTAAAGTATGATTCTTTAATCAGTTTTTTGCGTATACTGGCTAACAAACACTAATTTTGGTTCACTTCGCTCACCCAATCAGCATGTCTCCTTTACCACCATAACTTTCAGCCCCCCTCTGCCTTCTTGCCTGCAGTTACAGCGTGGTGAAGCCGAATTTTTATTACGGGGACTGTGTACAACTGCTTATTTCCAGTTTGGCATCGTGCAGCCCGTTTCCAGTTTCTTTATGCCAATTTTGCGCAAACTGGCTGACTAACGCTGATTTTCGTTCGCTTCACTCTCTCAGTAAGCGCATCTCCCTTACTCTTGCCTTCAGTGTCTGCGTGGTGACAGGCACTATGAACGACTGCTAATTTCCAGTTAGACATAATAGCTGGGGGTCCAGTCCCACACACGACCACCACCACCAACCAAGAGTTGTTTGGCACACAAAAAAAATTGGTTGTTGATGGGGAAAGTTATTGATCTTTGTTTTAAGAACCTCCCCACACCCAGTGACGGCGCTAGGGGCAGGGTAGGCCACGACCCCCCCAAATATTGCCCTCCTCTCCTCGGGCCCACCCACACCCCACCTCCAGAAAATAAAATAAAAAAACTTGCAGGGTAAACTTGAAATCAAATGACTAAACTGAACTTTTATTTTTTTACTTCGTTTTAGAAAATACGAAAGAAAATGTGAAAGTAGGCCACGGTAGGCTGTTAATGTATGATATACCTTAGAGCATTTACATCGTATTTCTATAATCATAGAGCATACACGAAGATCATATCTCACCATTATCAGTTAATTTCTGCCTGCCTAATGTTAGTTATACCTCCTACTGGTCTTAAACTAATAACCCATATTGGGTGCTTGGACGGGATTCGAACTCACAACCGTTTGATTAGCAGGCTAACGCCCTTACCATCAGGCTAACGCTGACTTCTTAAGACAATACCCTTAATACTGGCGTTTGCATTGTTGCTGTTCTGCTTCTTCGTGCAGGTGACCAGAAGTGGTTAACGATCGCTAAACCCCTTTGACCCTTTGTTAAGCTTTTAATATTGGCGTTTACTGATTTACATTGTTGCCTAATAACAATGTTTAAAACAATGTGAAACAATGAAACTGGTCCTTCGGGACCCCGTAACTCCGGAATGATACGACCAATCGAAATTCTGCCTTAAGGTGCACAACTACACCACGGTAGCTGTACTTAGACACCATCCACACCGTCAGAAACCAAATGCAGGAACCAGGAGATGCAGGAACAAAATTCGTGAAAGTTGGCCTTAATATACATGACGATGATAATGAAACAATAATAATAATAACAGAAATACAAATAATAACAAGTTATTTAAATGTTACCGAGTCAGATTGCAATAAAGTGTACGATTAACAAAATTCTTAAAAGTATTTTCATTGTTAAATGGTAAAAATTGAACCCTTTATTTACACTAAATACACTAAATATGCGGTAAACGCATATCACATAATAAGGAAACAACGCTGCTGAAAGCGTTATTAGTTAAATGTTACTGCAACCAAGTGCAGCAAAGTGTATAATTAAAATTGTGCATGATTAAAAGCTTGACATAATTATTAAAACTTTAACCATGATTAAAGTTACTTGAAAATGAATCCTTTATGATAGAGCACCATTAATACGTTAAATTGTGTTACCAAGAATTTACAGGTTTAAAAAAGTTTCGAGTTGAGGAAACTCCAATAGAACATGCTATGGAGCCGCTGATCACATCTAGAGGTCGCCACAATTTCTATGGCCTATCTTCTGATTTTTCCCGGCCTTTGGAACAATTATTTCCAGTATTTGCCCTAAACTAGTTTTCCTATGCGTAATGATTGATCACAGTATAGTTTCTAACAGAATTTATACAGAAAAAAGCCCCTTGCTAATAAAATATGGCTAACGAAAGCAACCAGTCTGTGGCGGCTTCCAATAATGTGCTAACATAGCATGTCAGTCCCTTCCATGTGGGGGAAATCTAAAAGCACGCTAGCGCTTCGCCCATCAAGTTCAGATTGTTGGATTCATGGTGTCTAATTATTGCCGTCTGATTGTTGTTGTTCAATTGTTGTTGTTCATTATCAGTGTTTGGGTGAAAGCTAGCAACTGCTTATCTTACCAGAGACATTAAACTGGCATTTTCTGGTATTGAATGCTAAATATTAATGCGACAGAAAGCTTTGGAAATTGTATAGATCGACAGGGTTTACCGAGTAGGCAAGAAAAAGTACTGTTTCAGAGCTGTGCACAAAGGATTTCTATACGAAAAAGGCATCTCAACATCGTTGATTTCGTGCTAATTACTTATTGCTAGCTAATTCCACTCACATAAAATAATTTACGCGACAGATATGCTTGAAATTTGACGATCTGATTACGTTTGACTCCAATAGTTTCCTTTTATGGTTTGACAGTAGAGGATGTTTTAAATCCAAAAATTGTAATCATTTGTAATGCTAATTTCTTGAACGTTGGAAACACGCCATCTGTTATACAAATAATTGTCCTTTCTTTTCCTGTATTTTATTTGAGGCCGTAACCGTACGTTGAACGCCCCAATACAAAAACAAACGTTACATAACCTACATCACCCTTACAAAGGCACCGTATCCGCAGACAAAATCATACGAAAACGCCAACATGAACACTGGAACACTGGATATGCCCACCCTATCTTTCCCAAGTGTCCTCCCTATCCGAGTAACAATGCAGACTCTGGTAACTTATTGTTTCACTTTCACAATTAAATCGAATTGGTACATTGTAATTGTAACTTGTCTAAAATAAACAAACCACTTCATCGTCTACTAAACTGTTTATGGGGAAGAAAATCCGTGAAGGGTTTACCGCTCCTTGAACGGAAAAGAAAAACATTTTAGATTGACCTAAACTAAACGAAGCTAACTTAATCGTGCTTATTTGTTTTAAATTCAAATTAATACTACGGCCACTTTTTTAGAAATATAATTAATCGGCGACCACTAACTATACCAAAGTTACGATTTTCTTCAGGCTGTTCAAGAAACGATTTACAATAATATTTTCGTAAGGATCTCACAATCAATACTTGCACTAAAGCCAAACCATAAAACGAACAAAAGAGCTGATATCATACAAAAATCCCATAAGGGTAAAGGGACCCATCAAGTTTTTGCCATAGAAAGTAGTGATATCAGAGCCAAAATGGCTCCCATCAAGTTTTCCGTCCCAACCCTGATCACTCCATCTTAACTGATACCTCGGTGTTGTCAATTAAGTTTGAGTGATCACGGTTCGGACCGCAAACTTGGTGGTGGCCATTTTGGCTCTGATATCACTACTTTTTATGGCAAAAACTTTATGGGTCCCTTTACCCTTATGGGGTTTTTGTATGTAAGATATTAACTGTATCCCCTTGGTATGACATAATACAACAACAATACGACAATCATTTGTATTGCTAATCTAAACTATTTATAACGTCAAGTCCAAAAAACACAACTCTTGATTCTAAAATATAAGAAGTTACTAAGTCAAATAAGTGTTCAGTTCATTAAGAAGTCACTAAGGCAAATGTTCAGTTCAAATTCTTTAAGGTAAATAGTTATTAAAACGTAAATCAAAAACACTACAGTAGGTGGTGTTAATAATAAAATCCACCCCAAACCAAAACTGGTATAAGAAAAGCCACCAAGTTTCTTAAACGAGACTGCTATTGACACTAGTGATATCATTCAACAAGGGAAAAGCTGCCAAGGTTAATTCTATTAGGAAGCAAATTTGTTGGATTGCCCGCTTCTTTAATTATGTTGTCGGACTGTTGCAAATCTTGTATGTTGTCAATGTTTACTGGGGCTAATCACCAATTAAGTCTTATCTGTTTAATCTCTCATAGGTTAAATTATCTATGCCTTATTGTTTCATTTTCGGTTCCTGCCTCTGGAACCTTCGAGAAAATTCCATTTCCTGTAATACCCTTGCTATTTCGCGGTTGTCAGGGGTAACCAAACCGCATAAAAGCAGCGGTCCAACCATGAAAAATCAGAAAGCCCTCGGGCCAGCCACCCGGATGGTACTCCTCGACCCCTGCTAGGCCCTTCTGGTTAGGGGAATTTCTGGCTACTAAGCCTTTAGTAGGCCTGTTTATACTAGGTAGGGTAGCTTCCCTGGTTAGGCCCAAAGTAGGCTCGTTCCTTTCAGTCCCAAACTTAAACCTAAAGTTTTGAACCTAACATCCCCACTCAGTCTAGACCTCTCTCCCACCTTTGCTAGTTTTTCGTCACGGACTACTTTATTAGGCCCAGGACAGACCTAATTAGTAGCTCTAGCAGCAAGTGCTCCAGGTCACGATTATAAACCTTCTGAGGTCGGGCGAGTCCCGTGTGGCCTAGTTGACAGAATAGCGCGAGCTAAAAAGTGAGTATGTAGGTCGAACTTGCTACCCAAGACTGTGCAAACAGTTTGCAAGGTAGGGGGAGGGGCGGTTCGAAATCATTAAATCCATTTTTCCCATTGGTTGTTTGATCAGAATAATAGCTCTGCACCTCCCATTCACCTTGATCATTTGTAAAGGCGCGTTTAAGCAACGACACGCATTTGCATTCTCGTAGCTAGAATTTAATCGTGATGGCAATGGTTTGTTGCCAACTGGCCATGGTAACAATGCTACGTGATTAGCTAAATTCGACATCGTTTTGAGTAACTGCTTGCAGACTAATAATCCGTGACAGTAAGAAAAAGAATTCCTCTGACGAATAATTATCCAAGTCGATTCCTTACTGACATTATTGAATGTTTTAATTTTGAGGCGGCAGAGCTAAAACTGCCGCCAATTTGTGACATTTTTAGCTGCGAGAATGCAAAGGCAAGTCATAGCATAAACGCGGCCTAACAGGGTAGAATAGTTCCGGCGAATTCAGACCCTATAGTTAGCCAGTGCGTGACAAACGTGACTAATTATCTAGTTACCAGTAACACAAATAAACGTTAATTGAAGGCACGTTTTCTCCATAAAGGATACATTCCCACAATTTAATGTTGAGATTCTTCGTAACTGGACCCAACACACCTAATTCTAACGATTTGCAAAGATTTCTACCACATGGGGAATTTTCACCAGTCGGCTGAGATCAGCTATAGGCTTGTTACAGTTAAAAGACACGGTCTGGTAGTGTGCCACCTTTTTACGTCTGACAACTAAATCTTATCTACTTGGCAGCGACAAAATAGCTTGTATCTAGATAAGAAACTATATATATATATGCACAATTATGAGAAAATAGCGTGATTTCAAATGTGATTCAAAGATGTAGGCTACTGCTGAGCAGAGACAGTCAGAAAATAAGTTATTATAACTCGAGTACGACTAAGAATTGAGAAGATACATTACACTCAGTAAAATGTATTTTTTCCTTAATATCACTTCGTGTAACACCAGTCACAAACAAAACCCAATTGAGTGACAGAATTCGTCTTGTTTCAGCCGACAGAAGTACTGATATCAGAATAAAAATGGCTGCCACAAAGTTTTCTACATGGTACACCAAACCTAACCCCGTACTAACCGAAAGTGTTCCCCTTAGAAAGTAATGATATCACCCAGGCCAATGAACAACCACCAAGCTAATCCTACCTAGCATTACAACAAATTTTTAATGAACAAATGACCACCATATACTATTGGTAACGGGGGTCAAGTTTTTCATCTAACACCTGAAGTAATAGTCAGTGGGATTAGACTGGCGGTTGTTTGTTAGCGGGGGTTTTATATGACTACTTTCTAAGGGAAACACTTTTTGGTCAGTACAAGGTTTAAGTTTGATACACCACGTAGAAAAAGCGTTAGCCATTTTTATTCTGATATCACTATTTGTATTGGCTGACATTAAGCTGTTTCTTTCAACCAAGGAGGTTTTCTTTATGCGATCACTTCTTTTGTTTTAAAAAAAAATTCGGTAGCTTAAAGTTAGCGATGTATTTATATGAATTTCTTATTGCCACAGTAAAGCATATTTCGTGCGGTTTGGTATTTAACTTGTTGCCTGTTGTTTCCTATTTTTCCTTATATTTATTTATTTATTTTTTTTTATTAAAATTTTTTTTTATTATTATTTTTTTTATTATTATTTTTTATTTATTGTAAACTTGTAAAGACTAATTAAAGGTACTTTTCAAATGTATTCACTACGTTCCCTACTGATTTCACGAAAATCTAAAGTTCTCTACACATTTTAATGCATTTATTATGAACGAAATAGGGTATAATTACAAGATTACCAAAAAAAAAAAAACAGTGCGCCAGTTGCTTACGAAGAGTATTCTTGTTACTCTGACGTAACAAGCTCTGTCGCTAATGAACGTCAGTGTTTTGTGTGCTGTATGCAGACCGAGTCCTTATCGTCATGATTCGAAGCAATTCCAATACCGAAAGTAACCTTTCTTCTTTCACTCTTTTGGTTTTATTAGAGCATAAAGAAGTCATGTGCTCAAATGTAAAATTAAAGTTTTTTGTTTGTCTGGCTTTAACATTATTACTAACAATAGAGGACGAATTTTTCATCACCGATGGGGTTTTCCAAACGTCCACAGAAATAGCATTACAAATTAGGGCAATCTTTCCTGTTATCGCCTCAGCAATAGTTATAACCGTAAAGATTCACGATTTTCAGTTAACGTGAACTGAATACAAATGTCAGCCATGTCTGTCGCGTATAATATTTTATCTCGATGGCAGAAGTTATTATCGGCATTGCATAAGATGCAAAGAAACAGAAAATCAACAACCTTTACACCCTTTTCTCCCTGTAGCGGCTGACAGATTCTATTGACTAACAGCTAGTGGTGCTACTGCGTAAAGACTGTCTGTATCAACAAATTATAGGCTGATTGGCAGCACATCACATTGTAGCAAATGTCGCGTACATAAAACTATTGTAGCACGATGCCATAACCTTAAAAAAGGTTCACGGCTCACAAACAAAAACGTCGACTTGCTGCAAAACATAAAGCGTTATATGGTCGAAGTTTCTTTTTACTTGTTAAAATATACTTTGATAAAAATTGATCAGTTTTAATTGAAATAAGCAAATGTACGATTGAGATAATTGCATCTGTTTAAGTGATGCAGTGCTTCAACAATAATTAAATTGGTAAAGCAAAACAGCACTTAAAGAAATGCAAATTTTCAATTGTAAAAAAAAATCATCAATATTTATCCGTGTACATTTTAACAAGTAAAGTAAAACTTCAGTCATATAACCCTTAATTTTACGGCACACTTGACGTTTTTGTTTGTAATATTTATTTACCCTGACCAATGACCATCGTCCAAGTCGAAAAAACCAAGAACCCGTGGCTTTGAGATAAAGTAACATAGCCAGTGGCCACCAATGTAACAATGGTGGGTGATATACAGTCGCAGAAAAGTTCAATATCATTAGAAAATGATAGTAAATATCATTGTGATACAATAATATCTGTTTTAACTTAAAAATAACGTAAAGGACTAAAAAATAGAAATTTTCACGACCTTCAGGAATAACAAATAAAATTACTCAGTCTTTATGTTTTGCTTGCATTATAAAATGAACTTATTTTATCGAGTTACAGGTATTGCACGAAAGCAGAGTAGAGCTTTAGGCCTGATTTCACTGGGGAGACTAAGAACCAAAGTGCCGAAACTTGTATCCCCTTAATATTTAGAAAACCAATTAATTCACTTTAAAATAAATTTAGAATAAGTGCCTAAATTATGGGGCTAGGGGTACAAAAATTGTCTTATCCTCTAAACGGTAATTATCACAAAAATCGACTCTTTTCGTAAATTTCTTTGAGAAAGCAAGGGATGATAACGATTAAACAGCATGAATATCTTATGAATCTGTAGACACACATTGGCGATGGTAGTGGGGTATAAAATGACTAGTAAAGGAGTTTTTTTTTTCAATTTAACATTAAACTTGCTGAGCCTTAAGTCATCTGAAGGGAACTAATACTCGTGTAGATCAGGCAACTCAATTTTGGACCTGAATGGTCGTTTTAGAAATCCATAGAAGTGCAGTAAGGGGATAGACAAAATTGGTGATTTAGACCAGGCAAAAATATCGGATCGTGGTCTGAATTAAAACCAGAATTGGTTGAACAGCCCAGATACCTAGACGAGTTGGGTCGAGCTTAGCCATAGCATTGTCAATTAGCAGCCCAAGCTTCTCAATTATAATAAAAAGGATATATCGCAATTCACAAAATACTTGTTGGTAATACTTGTAGCGTTTTACAAAAACATTTTTCACTGCTACTTTTATCACTCATTTTGAAATCGTCAAGTCCACTTTAAGAACTTGAGTCACTGGTTAATGTACAATACTTTTTGTGTTTGATTGGAATGCAAATTCCTTGTGCTACAACTAAAATCTTTGTCTACCTTTACTTGGTTTATACGCATTTCCTTTATTTTCTTGAAAATTTGAAACTCAGATTCATAGCAATTTCAAGAGTGCTCAACACGCACAATCCAAGTATTGACCCCAGAAAACCACCAATATCAGACAGAAGTTTCACAACAGAATCTTTAGGCACGTTACTAAAAGATAACACAATATTTTCTGCAGCTGAAATACGAGCCTCCCATCCAAATCGTTCAGTCGTCATTTTCGTTTCGTATATCAGTTTGCGGCATGGGGGTGGGCAGCAACAATCTTTTGTTCCGCCTGGCAAAACAAACAGCTCCAGATATACGAAATAGTACGTTTTAACTGATGCAGATGAATTGCATGTCGCTAATGTACTATTAGCCATGAAAGGCAACCTGTAAACAGAGCATCATTAAAGTGAATATACAGCCTGAAGTATGATGCAATGTCAAAAGAGCAACATATCTCGTCAAGGTGAATGTTAAACTACAAACCAAATTACTTTTTGAAAATGCGTTACACTGGTTTTTCGTTTTTTTTTACGGATTGTAAGGATTTTTTAAGGCAGCCTTTCACCCCACTGTATACGCTTTAGCATGATTTGCATTAATCAATTAATTACATTTAGTTTAATTAACTTTTCGAAACCAAATTTTCAAAGCAAGTTCGTACTTCCTCAAAATGTTATGTTATCCGGCCAGTGAATTAAAAAAAAAACCAATAATTTAACAGGAGGTTTTTTGAACCGGTTATTTAACAGGGGGTTATTTAACCAGTTAAATCCCGTTTAACTAAACTACGATTTCTATTTACTCATAAAACTGGAAAAGATCCGAAATTATACCCACAGCTGAACCTGAGCCTTACCTGAGACCCATTGTATTGTTTTCGACTCCCTACTATGAACCCAATTCGATGAACTTTAAACCGATCGTAAACTAACTGAACCAGACTAAACTCAACTAATTAATTTATACCAACTTATTAAATAAATTGGCATAAATGAATATTTTTTGTATTCTACAGAACAGTCATAAAAAACTGATATTATTTCCGTCAAATTTGGGTTTATGCATATGGTGAGAACCTGATCCAATATGAGAAGGTCCCAATTCTACTGAATGAGTAACGAGTGTACATTACCACTCTGCTCATTCGTCCCTGCCTACACTCATGTGTACACTCATTCGTTAAAACACCTTTTCATTCTGAAATGAGTGATTTACCTCAACGGCTTACGGCCCTTCATCACAAATGCTTGTTCTCAACATGACTAGCACGTACATCAGTACTCGCCCATAGTTGATCATCCAGCGTACAAACTGCAATTTCTGAAGCCTCAAGTTTTCTGCTCCAGGAAATGTTTACCCCTCCTGACTACTTGACTTCTTTCTGCTTCAAAAAAGTATATGCTTAGAATGGAACATTGGGCGCCTTCGATAACTACCAATCCAAACTCAACCATCTGGAGGCAGTTTGGTACCGTTAACACACAGAATGCCCATGAGCAAACTTCACTCTGCTTCCAGACTGGAGGAGTTTGGTTAAGTTTGGCTTGGGGTTTTCGAAGGCTCTGATTTAACCAAGTCATAAGCAAGCATAATTTCATTCAGAAGAAGTAATGCTGACTAAAGAATAAAAACTATTTTCTTGTTTTCTTTTACCCTTTAATTGGTCTCAGCTTTAAGAGTTTGTTCTGCTTGATACGTAGATTACGCAAAGACAATTGAAACCGTATTGGACCAAAGAGATATGTCACCTGCAATTAAGTCGAAACAGAAGCTTGTATCTCACGCAGTTCAGGTGGCAGATTTCATGCTCTTCTTCGCTGATGCAAGTGTATCGATTTTCGTCGAGGACAAGCTCCTATTTAAAAGAAAATAGAGGTAAATAAAACAATAATTATGGAAGCGATTAAAGGAGTTGTATAACTGCCAACAGTACATAGGCACCTGAAGAAGTGGGTAAATTTGTAGGTTCGTTTTCAGGCCAAAAGTTTATAATTCTGACAGATTGTTAATGTCAGGATAAAATGCGTGGGTTTTTGTCATTATATTGATTTTAGCAAATCAAGTCAGGTAATAATACAATAAAGATATGTTTTTTTTTACAATTTTATTACCTTGAAAAGCGTCCGTTCTTGTAAAATGATGTGAAAGCATTTGCACTTTAAAAAAGCGGCAGTAGACCTGCACGAATTTTATTTTTCATACCCAATAATGCTTGCGCCTGTTCCAAGATTGAAGGCATTATGTTTTTAACAAGTGTTTTAATCAATTTTTATAGAAACTAATCCATCCCACACAACCCGAAAACTACTGAGACTGGAAAAAGTTGAAAATGGCATGGAGTTTGGATATGACTAGGACGTACGAATCTCAATATAAATATGCAATCTTCTTCAAGACGAGCTATCATACAAGATGTATGTCCATAATTTTCAACCGTCTTAGCACCTATGGATTAATATTAGGCTTGATGTTTTTACTGATGTTTACCTTTCTTAGTGTTAGACTAGATTAGTTGCAGCATGTTCAATGTTACAGCTTTTAGTGAACTGACCCTGGCTGAGCTGTTATTAATGTATCCTTCAAGGACGTATATAATTCTGGATGGCGATCACCACCTGCCCTGTGGCTTTTGGCCACCTAGCCTAGCCTGGACTATTCCCTGCTGAGTGTCTGTTCGCTCCACGGTCTGACAAAAGGAAAAATGGGCTGTGCCTGGTGCTATGTGATTGTCTTGTGGCCTGTGCCATAGCCAGTCCGCCGTTGGTATTCTATGTTCTAAACTTGGACAAAAGCCTGATTTCTGGCAAACCAACAAAAATAGACAAATCAGAACAGACAGAGACCATTACCGAATTCCCACTCGGTCCAATTACTCAATATAGGACAGATTTGACCCTTTTTAATGCGGAGTGCCTGCTAACTCATGGCTGTGCAGGTTATTCTCATAAACTTTCTCTGAATAGCAATATCACTGAGTACGGTGAGACGGTGTTAGGTTGGCTTGTTTCAGAAATATCATAAAGGAGGGCCTGTAAGTTTCGACGGAGTGTCCATGAAACTAAAATCATGTTCCATCTCTTGCTCCGGGTCTAGAGTGCACGCGCCCAAATTTGGAACGACTGGTCGTAACTATTTTCGGGGATAAACCAAATTAAAAATAGGATGAAGCGGTTTTAACACAGTAGATACGTGCGAAAAATATCACGTATGCTACGACTAGTCCAGGCGTGCAGCACTTTCCATACAACATCATTCCACAAGTATGAAGCGGTGAGGCAGATGGGTGTTCCATGCAAACGCAGACTGAGGTAAAAATCCCGTGTTTCACCTCCTGACTCATCACCGTTCACGTGCTTGCCACGAAGTTGATGCCTTTGGTAAAGGCAGCTGGACTGAATCCGGGAAACGAATACCACAGCTTTTCTTCCAGAGGGTCTTAAGACAAGAGATGAAATGTGAAGCAACAGTTACAATATAGACACTTTCTGCGGGCTTGCATGCATTTATTAGCTCATGTTCGTTTATATGAACAGGATAGAAACCTGATGTTGTACGAAGTTGCACCTCTAACCTCTAAAGAGCTTGCCTTGACACAACCTGGGAAAATATTAGGAACCAAATTTATTCTGCCAAGTTGGGCAAGTTGGGAGATTTTTAACTTTTTGTTTTATTCAGGAATTGCCAAGGGTTCAATTTGGGCCGGGATGGTGTGGAAGGTTGTTTCAGTTCTTTTTTATAAAATGGATCTGCGTTCCGATTATTTCAAGAACCTTAAGATGACAAGCAGTGAAAAACTTAAAATATGAAAACGTGATTCTACCTCAACTATCATAGACAGTAGCTTAAAGAAAGCTACAGGAATAAGGCAAAAATTCGTGTTGTTGTGAAATGCTTATCCTTTATTTCAATTGTACCATTGCTTAGGTTTCAAAGCTTTCTTAGTTCAACCTTTTTAAAGCGTGGTTTATTTTATAAAGCGCGGTTGAAATATTAGTTTTTACCATCCCTCACACACATCGGTAAGAAATCCAGTTAAAATTCTTAAAAAATTAATTTGTGTTTATATCACTTATGACTAATAGTGAATTTCGTTACAGATTCAGCAACAATAATTGAGGATGGTTTCCATAGACTCTTGTTTAGGTTTTACATAGAGTAAACTCTTCCTACATACAAAAGCAGGTAGCTGCATCACCGTGAACCAGGGGGTGAGCCATGCTGTGCCAGGGGGTGAGCCATATTGCCATGCTGTGAGCCATATTTTCATTAATGAAGACAACTTTAAGAATTAGTTTGAAATGGCTTTCCAGATGCCAGATAGGACACTGCAGCAAAAATCGCTTCAGCTCTGAGGCGTTTGAAACCCATTTGGGTAGCTTACAGCATTTCTGCAGACACCCTAGCTGATTTAGCTTCGAGCCACCTCTAAAGTAACCCCAATACACCAAACTTAGCACCATCTTGATGGTGTTTGCCACTGTTTCCGCCTTGCACGATACATTGCGCGTCAATTGGACCATGATTCTGTCCTCCTAGCTGGGGTTTTAAAATCTTTTGTAGGAGGTTCAGATGTACGATAAGATCAAAATTTTGGGTTTTGGTTAACATCTATGTAATGAGTGGCACAGTGGCATATCCCGGACCACTGCACTGTGGCTGAGGTTGGTGCTAATGGCCAGCTGTTGACATGCCATTAAACCTTAATCGCCTCCCCCAAATTTGGCTTTTAAAGTTCTGTGTGGTTTCATAAGCCAACATATCACTCGT
Organism: Lithobius niger; assembly: GCA_023313725.1. NCBI lineage: Eukaryota > Metazoa > Arthropoda > Chilopoda > Lithobiomorpha > Lithobiidae > Lithobius > Lithobius niger. The sequence continues at coordinate 44,319 of JAHWFP010072088.1, read as the reverse complement.
AGACAAGACATATATACTCCTTCCTTCCAGTTCAAGTACAACAATCCATAGCGGTGAATAGCATGTCCGACTAAGGCAATGGCATGGTGGGAAAGTACAACTGAACGTACGCAGGTAGAGTGAGATCATGCAGCTTTCTACCTCGCGCCTAATGCACCGTCGGTTTTAGAACTAAATCCTGCCTTCAGGAGAGTTTAACCAACCAGGGCTACCATCATCAAACCTACTACCGTCACATGGCATAGATCTACAAACGGTGCAGAACAGAATGTTCTCATCTTACACCATAAGGACCTAATTTGCCCAGCATTTGCAGAAAAGGAGCAAATCGCTGAATGTCAACTTTTTTTTTAACAAAATGGAATCTTACATTAAAATTCGGATGGGTTAAATACATGTTGCCACTGTGAAAAAAGTAAACATATGACAAATTAAATGTAGTGTAAAAAACGATGAAAATGTAAAAAAAATTGAAGAAAGCCATTTGCTCATTTAGTATTTCAACACCAGTCAACCAACTTCACATGCACTAAGGTACATTTTATTTTATTTTCAAACTGAGTCAACAAATGAAATAATCCAAAAAGCAATGGATGTCTGGTAACAAAATGAGTAGGTTTAAAGCCCGCTTCGGAAAGGGAAAAAAATTAAAGGATGTGTGCTTACAAACTCTAGAAAAAAGCGTATATTCAGCTATAATTTACTACAAGTGTATTAGAATAATAAAACAGAAATAAAAATGTTCAATTGTTCTGTGAGACTATACCTTCATAATTTTTTAATAGCAATTAAACTTAAATATCAGCCATCAGCCAATGAAGTGTCCTTAACACGGATAAAACGAGCACCGGGTGTTTTATCAGTAGTAATTTCACGAGCGCTTGGTTTTTTATTGATAAATTTTCCCATTCACGAGTTGCATTCCGAAGCTGAAAAAATACCTAACGCTTGTGCAAGGTGTTTTAATCACCTAGGAATGTAACGAGTCGTTGAAAAAATTTATCGATACTTATAACTACGCTCATGTTGTATTTGAAACGAGAATATACCGTCTACTTTAAACATCACTTGAACTTGCATAATTCCGGCAATGACTTGTCACATCATGTTCTCATCACCACGTTCCATTCCGAAGCTGATAAAATACCACGTGCATGCACTCGTTATGTTTTCAGCTTCAGAATGTAAACGTGCGTTTATGCAATGACTGGACTTTGCATTCTCCGAAGTAGAATTTAATCGCGATAGCAAAGGTTTCAGCTTCCTTGGTAACAACGCCTCCTGGATTAGCTAAATCCAACATCGTTTTAGCAAATGCTGCCAGCCTTATAATTCGTGAAAGGAAGATACAGAATTCTTCCTGACGAAACAATTTTCCCAATCGCTTCGGAACTCAGTTATTTACTCGTTTCGTTGCGAGCTGGCAGAGCTAAAACCACTGCCATGTTGCAATTACAGATAATTTCGAGCTGCTAGCTGCGAGAATAGAAAAACAAGTCATTGCATAAACGCGCTCTAATTCTGATGGACAACATTTTTCAACAAAAACTAAACTGTTGTGATATTACGACTAAAAAAAAAAAAGAAAATTTAATGCTTTGCTTTGACAAAAGGGTTGAAAAGAATCCGAAGCGGATCGGATACTCTGTCAGGATGAATGACAGCACAACAGTCCATTTTTTCCGATAAAATTTGTTTCTGCAAACCAGTTTTCTAAACAAAGTATAAACTTTTACCTTGAGAGAGGTTGCTATTTTTAATAATTCTTCCCATCAACCATGCATCGTGTGGTGTGTACTGTACCTTAGTGTAGTATTCTATGTTGTTCTCTTTGCGATCCACGTGGTGTCTATACCTAAAGTAGTTCAGGTGTTGAAATGGCGACTTGATGTAGACCTAAATGAAAACATCTGTGTTAGTGGAATGTCAATCTAAGTATCACATGATGTTTTGTAGGAGGCAAGGAGGTAAATAATCTACTGAATATGGTATAACTCTACAACACATGAAATTACACTGATAACTAAAACGAACTAGTTTGATGCTTAAGGTAGGGTTTAAGAAGCCAAAACAGCAAAGGAGCACAAATAAACTTTCCTGTAAGGTTTCTGGTAGTGCAGCGTTGCTGTACTGTGTAGTCAACAAGAAACCTACCGCTGTTGTCTTAAATGTCTTTACCATTTTGCTTTTGCAGACGATAGATCAAATAATGATTGGTGAATTCAACTTCGCTATAAGACATTGCTAGAAAATGTTTAAAAACTAATCGTCGTAGTGTGCTTACATCTCTACAAGTAATTAAGCGTTCGTGCCCACAGACAGCCAGCCAGAAACCAAGCAACGGTAAAATTAGCTCCAGCGCTAATGCCGGAAATGACAACATTGCAATTAGCTCTGAAGCTAGCATTGCTAATGTTAAAACTAGCAGCACGGCTATGAGCAACAATAATGTAAAACCTAATAATGACAAGCCTACAGTTAAAAAAAAGCTGAAAGTTAAAAAAAAGCTGAAAGTTAAAAAAAAGCTGAAAGTTAAAAAAAAGCTGAAAGTTAAAAAACTCTTTAGTTATTAAAAACACATAAAGAGTAACCAACAAGTGCTGGTGAACAACGAAATCACGATGTTTCGGTTCCAAGGTCGGAACCGTTTTCAGGTGAAGGGTTTAAAAAATGTCAAACAATTTAAAAATAAAAATAAAAATTAATAAAATAACAGCAGAGCAGGGCCATGGAATTAAAACTTACAAGTCGTAAGGATGCAAGGTTCCATGCTAAAAACAAAAAACCAAATAAAATAAAAGTCAGCACAATTCGAAAGAATGTGCCAACAGTCACACCTAACCCACCCAAGTCTGCTGTGTTGGTTTAAAATTTTATTTCAAATTCCTCACACCAAAAGACGCGAACACTTGGAAACACTTTGTATTCATTTAACCAAACCACCTGTTCATAATCACTTAATACCTACAGCCAATTACCAACAAGACTACATTAAGTTATGCAATGACGCTGGCATCAACACATTTCCACCAATCAAAATCCAGGGACCCACAATTTAAAGCATTATAGCCGACCGAATTCTTTCTCATTCGACCAGCAGACTTTGGTGAGTTAGGTGTGACTGTTGGCACATTCTTTCGAATTGTGCTGACTTTTATTTTATTTGGTTTTTGTTTTTTGCATGGAACCTTACATCCTTATGACTTGTAAGTTTTATTTCCATGGCCCTGCTATGCTGTTATTTTATTAATTTTTATTTTTTTTTGAAATTGTTTGACATGTTTTAAACCCTTTACCTGAAAACGGTTCCGACCTTGGAACCGAAACGTCGTGATTTCGTTGTTTCACCAGCACTTGTTGGTTACTCTGTGTGTGTTTTTAAAAATCTACAGTTAGGCATTGTTACGAATGTAACTCAATTTCCCTTTTGAGAAATATGTGCTCCGAATTAAAATGGGAACCGGACTTAATTAATGCCTGCTTTAATGTAAACAAAAATGTTCTAGATACTCTGAAAATCTAGCACTTTTGTTCGTAAAATTGGAAATCAAGGAAGTGACAGCCTTTAAAAGACTTTGCTAGTAGCATTAACCTAATAAATTGTGATATTACTAATAATTAGCCTGAACTATAAAAGTCAGTTACTGCCGAACGGCATTGTGTGAAAGGCCCGTAAGATTACGTCGAATACGGTTATTTTAAAATCAACTGGGGATTAACTTTGAAAACCACAGCGTGTGTTAGTAAGGTCAATAACAAGGCTTTTAATGTTGTTTGGTGTAAATAGCCTTATTCAGTTATATAATTTATGCAGACCTAAAATTAACTTTGAGCCAGCCTATCCAGACCCCGAGTGAACCATAAAATGCAGAGAGTCACACAGTGAAACCCGAGACCAAATACTTAACGGGCCTGCTGCAGTTAAGCATGAACCAATTAGCCTTGAGGCTAGGAACACACACGGTGATCATCACCGTATTACAACGAGGCTGCAACCTGAGCAGAGTGGTGGTATGTGTGATGACTATGCTTAGCGGAGGGTGCTCCATAAGGGAGAGCCTTTGCAAACTACAACAGAACGTAGCAGTCAATCTAACGACTCGACCCCAGCTTTGATTGTTGGCTTAAACTGACACGATTCTTTAACCAATTTGACTGTAGATGTTTGGTTAAACCCTGTAAGGGTGGAGTAAAAAAATCGTTCTATCAGCAGACGCTGTTAACCTTGGAGTAGAAACTGATGTACTAGCTGCAGACAAGATGCGTTAGGTTAACTCTCCTAAATACAAGTCACGTGAACCCGTAACACCGGAAGTGCCAGATAGGCTTGTTTCAACTCGTCAGATTTGTGATTTATTTCTCTTACTTTGAAGGGGTAAAGTTACCCGATTTTGATGTAAACTAAAACTTAATGCAGTTTTAAAGTTTTTTCTTGCAATTTCTTTAATCAGAGCTACTGTGAGTACCTGTGCCACTACAATAACGACACCCGTAGGTAAGACTATGTTATTACTTGGTACGCTACAAGCCAGGCAAACTGCACCTAAACGCAAATGTGTTAAGCTGCTATTTCATTTGAAGTAGCTGTTTTAAATTTCAGTAAATATTGTTAAAATTTTCTCATGTTTTTTTTTTTATTAAACTTTGACGGTATGCTGAAGGTTCAACTAGAAGAGACCTTTTGTTTTTCCCTTGTTAAACCTTGACACAAAAATTTTCAGGCCAATGCTTCACTCTTAAATGTTTACAGGTTTTACCTCTGTGGGAAATAGACCTTTGTGGGAACGACCTACTTGATGCACTCGTTAGAAGGCATATTTAGGAAGGAGTGGACTCGATAACTTGTTTAGAGTTTTTATGTGCAGCTTTTCTCTAAATAAGGTTTTGTTCTACCTGTGGGTGATAAGAGGTCAACTCATGGTCTGTTAATTTTTCCCAGACACTGTGAACTGACAAGAGTAACTAACTACCTTCTCTGGGTTATATGGTTAAACTTGAAACTTTAAGTTGTGGGACATGCCTATAAACCCTCTAGTGTTGCATCACTCCCTCTTCGGGGTAGTAGTAAAATGCTTTGCTGGATAAAACGTCAACGATAGCATGACAAGTAGCATAAGGAACGTTGCAACTGAATCACCACAGTGTGGTGAACTGCTAAACCACTGCCCATCATACTAGTCGCCACTGCATTTTTTTTTTAAATATTTCAAGTCTGTTTCGTGTGATTGGCTATATGTGTATTTTGAGCACATTTATAATAATAATAATATAGTTTCAACCACGTCATGGTGGTAGGAAAACGGATGGGCAGTAAGCCACTGACACCGTGACCTAGATTTGGTATTTAAGAAAGGGCAGGAGATTCTCAGATGCCAGCGAGCGGCAGAGCCCTTCCACTGTGGACTGGTTTACAGCATGCTTACTCAGAGCATTCCAAATACGGACCACCCGAACAAAAAAACCGAGAAAAAATTCAGGCGAGTATTGTGAATAGATACCTGTCTAACAAGTTTCCATTGGCGACCCCTAGCACAAATATGTCCCGAGGCCAAAACAAAGAATGGGAGGCTCACAGCAGTAAGAACCATTTCATTTATGATTGGTCAACAAGAACTTTCCTAGTTAAGGCAGTTTTTTTTGCCTGGGTTTGTATTTGAAGGCTTCCGTTTTTTTCTAGTTCTTGTTCTTGTGAGTGAGCACGTGTTCATTTTGTGTGTGTATTTTTCATATTTCAATTTCAATTTCGCTATTTCAGACGACAAGAACAGAAAAAAGCCTACGTTCTTGTCGTCTGTTTTTGTATGTGTTTGTGGGTTTAGGATTTCGTTTTGTTTTATGTGCATGTACATGTTATATTTTGTGAGTATTTTTGTGTGTAAAATAGCCAACCGTTTTGTTTGTTCGATTACCGATGTAAGTATACATGTATGCGTGTCCATGGAGGCTGGCAGGTCACAATCCTTGTTCCCTGGAATTGGAGTTCAAATTATAGTTAGTTGCATTTAGTGAACTATAATTCGTTTTTATTTATGTACTTTCACAGATGTGAGTAAGGGGATATGAGGTCATGTTTTTTTTTCTAAACGGCAATGCCCTTTTTTGTTCATTTAATTTGTTGGTTTTCTTCGCTTCCGTTTTATTGTATTGTTACGATCTGGTCTATCATGTGTACGATAATTATGTCCTCCATCCACCGACTTTTCTTTGCGAAACAGCAAAACATTAGAAATGTATGTATGGTCCTGTTCACCCAAGCTTTGTTCTATGTCTATTATTCGATGTCAACACACTTACTCGCGTGTAGATTTAGCATATGTCATCTCGATGTGTAATGATTTTGCATTCTTGCAGGTAGCTGCTTTATCGTCGTAAACAATCGTGGAAACAATTTTACTGTCCTCTCGAAGCCCACGTTGAAGAACTAAACAAGAAATTTAGTCATGTCGGCCGCCCAATTTTGAACTCAGCACCCTAAGTTTTAAAACTGGAAGATTTCAGTGAAAACCGGAACTGTTTCATTTTGGTTCTAAGCAACTAGTTAGATTTATTTCAGAGCTGGAAGACCGACAATGCTAACTAAAACAAGATACAATGACAATGTTACTTTCCCCGTGCCCAAGCATCGTTGCATTTTGTCCAAGTGATCTCAAGGGTCATGTTGGCGAAACTGAGTAGATTAAGGTTTAGGTTAGGAACTTAGCGTCGAGCTATGACTTATGGTCCGTAGGCTCGAGTAATGAATTAAAAGTAAATAAAAAGTGAGCTCTAATCCATCTTGTGTGGCTCGCTTCTTTATTGCACGATTGTTAGATGTTGGAGCATTGTAACACTTTTATATAGGTTGCCGCTCTCCTGCTTCTGCCTTCTGTCCACTTTTAAAAATTCTCGAGCGCAAACGAACTAATGTGCTCATGTTACTATTCTAGAAAGGATAATGGTGTGTATTATTGGTAGCAAACAATTGCTCTTACTTTATTATAATAAGTGCCACAGTAGGTATACGATATTGGATCAATCAGATGCATTGTTTTTGCTGGTTGCTTTCCACCTGAAAAAAAGAGTCAGGTCTTAGACACAGTTTGGTAAGATAAATAACAATGCTCTATTCGCACGGCAGTTTGATAACTGTTTAACAAGCAATTGGAAATTGGGAAAAGGGAAAATGGAAAAAATAGTAATAATCCAGCATATCTAGCAACGTTTGTTCTGAAAGAAAAATTGAAACGTTGCATTGCCCTCCTCCTTGTTGAAACCAGATATTTTATTTATTCACACATAAAAAAAAAAGAAGAGCCAAAAAAAAAAAAAGAACCAGAGGCATTAGCCCCATATTTTACTGCATGAAAAGCTAGGAGTTCAGTTCACCAAGCAAGAAAGTGGAAACAGCAAGAAGCACATGCGAATGTGAACAACGACAGCAAGAGGAGTTTATGTAGCAAAGCTGTACTAAATTGAGTTCAGTAATCTACATATATAATATGGAGCAGGTGGCAAAGTCACTGGCCACGCCATTCCGTCGTAAATCAAGTACCCCACTCTGTAGTGCCATCTGTTGACGGGATTCGCCTTCAAATTCGGGTTCACCTTCGAACAAATGGCGCCACCTACCAAACCTGTCACGTCGCTCTCTATTGACGGCCTTGGACTACAAGTTCGGGTTATAACACTTTTTGCAAAGTCTTCGAAGAGATGGTGCCACTTACCAGACCTGCCACACCGTTTTTGGGTTCGTTTTTTGGTATTGTTGTGGTACCAAAGTGACTGTGAGCTCTCTTATCCTCTTCTGTTTCCATGTAGCTCGATGGTAGTAGTAATAGGGGTGGTGGTAGTAGGACTAGGCTATGTATGGCTTTCTTGTGTCTGCACATGTATTCGGCTACACTCATGTGGGTGTGGTTTCCTTGTGTCTTTGTATCTATGTATCGTTGTACTAGATCTTAGGGTGGGCGTGTGACCTAGGGCCGAGGCCCCAATAAAGCAATTGGAATCGGCCCACAAAGTTTTAGTCGCATGGACTGTGCCACTGTCGGCGTTTGAGCTAAAAAAAAACCGTGTCTACTAAACCAGACAACTTTAAACCAAACGACGATTGGTTTTTAATTTCGAGGCACCCAATGGGCCTCAAAATTGGCAGCCTGCTATGTCGCCAATGTCGCCATGCACGGTACCGAGGTGAATTGTTTCAAAGGATTAACTTAAACATAGGGTTATTTGCTTACTGAATGCTGATTTTCTCAGGGTTTTTTTTAGCCTTCAGTCAAACATATGCATGCGACCTTTCCGGGGCTGCACCAAAGGGGAAATGTCACGGGATGGCGTTTTCAGGTGGTGCGGGAGAGGGTACTAGGGTAAATGTGTGTGGTGGGCAATGAGCGCTACCGAAGTGAATTGTTTCAAAGGATTAACTAAAAACATGGGATTACTTACTTGCTGAATGCTGGATTTCTCAGTGATACGGTTTTTTTTAGCCTTCAGTCAAACACACGCCAGAGACTTTTCCGAGGCTGCACCAAAGGGAGAATGTCACGGGTCGACGTTTTCGGGGAGGGGAGGCGGCCAAGCGTGTATGGGGGGATGGGGCAGGAGTGTGGGGATTGGGGGTTAAAGTAATTGTGGGGGAGAGGGCATATGTGGGAGCCATTCACATGTTCGGTCTTCGGTTTGATAAATTTAAAACCAAAGACCAAACACCTGGAGGGAGGTGGGGGGAGGGGAGGTTGTGCAGCATGCACACGGGCACCACTAGTATGAAAAGAGTAGCTCTACGAAAATTCACTAAAGGCAATGAATTTGGTTGTTAATTTGTAAACATTTGACCTCAAGAAGTAGCCATACCGTAAGCAATCTACCTAAAGAAGCAGACGTTTTGTTAACGTTCGAGCCCGCACCCTAAGATTTTTGAAAGAACAAAAAATATCGTTCAAGAATGCAGAAAATATTGAACGCTCAGTAATGCCTAGTTCGTGCTAAGATGTCCTAAACTGAGTGATACTCGGCCTGTCTTAAAAAGAAGACCCTCCTTCGCCTTACCTAACTCCTGCTCTGTTGAACTCAGTCACTTCAGTTTCTTTTATCCAGCTGTATAAGTCACACCCTTTTGACGTTGCTATCTAACCAAGGATTTTAAGCCTTCTGTGCAGCCGAACCGGCGGAGAAGACTACTGCACCGACTTTCTCCGTCCGTCTTTTTTTTTCTAATCCAGAACGGTACCAGATGGAGGCGACACGGTTTTCGCCAGTAGAGTCAGTGACCGAAAGTTAGTTATAAAACACGGTAAATTAAAACATCGTTGCTATCTTATAGCTAATAAGCTGTCTCGACATAAATAAATGAAATAATAACATTTGATCGTCGCATTTAAACCCTAAGGAGATCACGCAACCGTAAAAAAAACAATAGGAGTTCGTTAACGACACTCATTAGATTCATTTAAAATAATCTCGATACCATGTTGCGTTGGTGAATAGGCTTAAATCTTGAACTATATTCTTCGTTAGCTACTCCTTACTAAATTAAAGTGGCAGGTGTATAAAAATTAAGCCTAAAATTATGTTGATCGGTAACGTCAAGTTGCTTCGAGTTGCTGCTGGCGTCATCAACAACAATTTGTTGTGTCTCTGTTGCGTCTCTCCCGTCACTTTGCTTGCTACTACTGATCTATATACAGGGTGATTCATAAAGTACTGAAAAATAGGCCTATGAATGTAGGCCTATAGACTGTAGGCCTATTATTAAGTTGTAGGTCTATAAACTGTAGGCCTATACTATAGGGGTGCCTAATTTTATTAGCACATGAAACAAAAACCTTTGTTCAATCTAATAAAGGCTTGCTATGTATATCCCTTGCATTACTTGTGCGGATCTCCACCTGAACTTGACGGGGACGTTTTGTAATTGTGTTGTCAGTTCGTACGCGTTAGTATTACAATTTCGTCGTAGCCACCTTCTTTGAACGTAGAACTTGAAGTTAGGTTGGAAAGTGTAGGCCTGTGAGACATGCCTCCGAAGTACACTATTGAGGAGAGGATTGCACTAGTCCTGCTTTGAGCATGGGGGGAGCCAAATTGCAAACCATTGCAGCAGTTATTGACGAATTTCACGCAAGGCATTCAGACAGAGATAGGACATGTTACAACACAGTCCATAATTTGTTCCGGAAATTTAAGGCTACAGAGAGTGTGGCAGATGACTGGGGACCATGTGGTTGTCCACGTTCGGCTACAGATGAAGAAAGTATGCTTGCCGTAATTGAGTCTATCGAAGCAACCCCTCGAACATCATAACGAGGCCTTGCCCAGCATCTTGATACCACCCAAACAGCCATCCATAGAATCCTTAAGGAACAGGAGTACCATGGAAACAAACCCGCCACTCCACAACACCTTGATGAACAGGACTATGACAGAAAAGTATAATTCGCACAATGGGCTGTTGAACCCATTGATAGTGATGCCACATTTAGACGCCGTCTGGCAATGACTGACGAGGCCCATATTTCATTACACGTATTACCTAACAAACAGAACACACGTTAACACAGCATCACAAACCCGCATTACACAATTGAAGGACACCACCAACATAATCCCAGCATGAATGTGTGATGCGGGTTTGTGGGTTCACGGTTGATAGGACCATTCTTCATTGATGGACCACTAAATGCTGAACGGTATTTATAGCTCTCCAAGACGAGATTCAACCATCCATCGAGGAGGAAGTGTCGCTTGCCCATCTTGATACCGTGTGTTATCAGCACGGAGGGGCTCTTCCCCACTTTGGACGCAATGATTAGGAGTAGTTGGGTCAAACCTTTGGTGGCAGGTGGATTGGGAGGGAAGAAGCAGTAGAATGGCCACCCAGTAGTCCTGATCGAAAATCTCCCGACTTCTTCCTATGGGGCTATTTGAGGAACAGGTTAAGCGCAGCATTACATCATCCGGGACCCGGTCAGGAGATAGAACTATCAAACAATTACACCGGACGTGATTGAGGTAGTTTGGCGATATCTTGATCAAAGACTTCGCCATTGCATTGTAGCACAAGGCAGACACTTCGAAAATGTAGTGTTGAATTCAGGTGGATGTGGCTTTACTTTCATTCCAAAGCAGGAAATATCTTATTCCGACATCCGAGCAATTTCGGCGTTCAATCTGGCAGTTACGTTGTTTATTAGGCTAGCTTAAGTAAGCTACATTGCACTTCTACAGATGCACTACCGTATGGTTGAAAATACATCAACGCATTTCAAACCTTTTTTAGTTACGTGTTCAAACCCTGAGTTCAGGATATTCATTAGACATGACTAAATTGTTTAGTGGTTTGCAAGGTTTTTGGTTTGGCAATCCAAATGCACTGCGATACATGAATATGGTTGAAAATATCATCGCATTTCGTAACGTTTCAGTTACGGGTTCAACCCCTGAGTTCGGGAAATTCATTAAATTTGACTAAATTGTTTAGAGATTTACAACGTTTTTGGTTTGGCAATCTAAATGCACTGCAGTACATGAATACGGTTGGAGATATCAACGAATTTCAAACCTTTTCGTTTACTGGGTTCAAATTCTGGTGTCACAACAAAATGTTGCACAAAGTTAATGAAGCAGCATATTAGATGAGCTCACTAGGCTTGTAGTTTGGGTACAGTATGGGCCAGCTATTTTTCAGCACTTTATGAATCACCCTGTATGTGGCGCATTAGAGAAATACTGTAGCATGCTGGGATGTGCACCGTGTTGCTTTAATAAATAGGCTTACTTTCCAACCCAACTTTCCGTTAGCTGCTACTTACGATATTAAACCGGCAGTTAAAAATTAGGCCTAAAAGCTGAGAATTACGCCTGAAATCTAAAATTGGCCTAAAGCTAACACATTTTTAACCGGCAACTGTGATGGTTACTGCTTTTAGATTATATGATGGAGATTGCTGCAGCAGTGCGTGATAGAAGTGTGCACCTCTACATATTTAAAAGTGGCAGAAGTGTACAGACGACCGGCTGCTACTAGGTCGCTGCAGCCACTTGCGTCGTTTTAGTGATGTATTAGATATTGATGAGTCGTTCGCATTCACTTGTTTCTTGCTCTCCTTCCCTAATTCTGAGAGAGCACATCTCTCCCAGCATAATAATAAGTTTTGAGAGTTCCACTTTAAATCCAGTATTATGCATGGCATTTTGCATTACTTTGTTTAACAAAACATTCTGTCAACATTAAACACGGACCTTTTGAGAATACAAAATACACTAATATTATAAAGAAAGGATAGACAACTGGACCCACTGTGAATTGAACCAAGGAATTCGAACTGGTCTCTCTACCAGTTGCACTATTGGGATGCACAAATGCATAACGAGTTTAAAAGAAATATGACTCGAGGAGACACGCCAAAACTAGTAAAGTGTTGGGGTGATGGCCTTTAACAAACCAAAAGAATGTCGCTAAGAATTACGTTTACTGTATTGCTTATCATATCGACATTTAACAATTAGGACTCATATCATTACCCCACTTCCTCCAAAAACAACCCGTACGTCCAGAATTTTTTTTTGTGAGGGGAAGGATTGATATCCTTCTTAATTTTTAAACAAATATGTGCAGAAGGTAAGCAATGCAACAACAACTCGGTAAAAGTAACTGAACAACATTCTTTAGCTTGGTGGTAGTGGGTTGCGTCTTAATTTGGGCATATCCACCACTTTAGTTTCTTGTAAAACCATCATGCTAACGTCTGGAGAGTTTCTAAAATTGTATCATTTTATTGAAAACTTATAAAATATGAAGAATGGCAGCCAGGATAAGTGGCATCTTATCGTGACTACAAATAATTAAAAAAAAATATCCACATTCGTTTTTAAATGCTTCCTCATTACCAAAGAAAATAATAAAACACTACAAAGGAAGAAGTGACGTTTTATTGAAATCGCGCAGTGGGTAAAGAGAGAAACACTGCAACTGTGAGATGAAACAAGACATGTCATCTTCAATTGTTTGATTTGAATGTTCGGAATCTTGAACAAATTTATTCAGAAGAGTGCTCCCCGGTGTAGCATTTGTTCATTGTTTGCACTGGGACGTACACAGTGGAGCAGAGATTTCAAAGTCGTGATTATAGTTCCGTTTTAATTTTAATTTCCTTTCCACTCGTTTTACAGTGCGAGCTTTGGACCACTCGTTTGTCCTGTGGCCACTCTGATCATTATGTGGTTTTTGTGAGTTGGGTGTGTGCAAACCCAGAATATGTGGGCGGTGCCATGCTCACATTCCCTGCTTGTATGCATAGTGGGTGTGAACGTAATAATTAGTGACGCAGTAGTTAATAATTTGTGCTGTGTCATACATTAATCAGCAACTGCATAGAGTTATCTTTATTTTTCGCTGCCTTTAAGGCAATAGTAGTACTTAACCTTAAACTACAATGTACCCCACGAATACATTGGAAATGGCGACGAAGCACGGCTACGTCCTCCACCATATACTCTTTAAAATTCCTTTTTAATTAAAAAAAATAATATTAGGAAATTAAGCTTATCTTGCCCTAGCTGGGGTGATATGAGTTGAGGTATTCTTTCACTACGACTTGGCTTCTACTTGGGTCTAAGCGCCCTTCATCCTGTGCCAAGGCTAAACTATATTTTCTTAGGGTTCTGTGATACAACTAATAACCAGATATTTGACAGGTAGATAACTGAAGCCTTCTTCCCGGTTACTCTAATAACCAGATATTTGACAGGTAGATAACTGA
>JAHWFP010072088.1:0-30567 GCA_023313725.1 Lithobius niger | reverse complement strand
ATTTGACAGGTAGATAACTGAAGCCACCTTCCCGGTTACTCTAATAAACAGATACTTGACCGGTAGGTAACTGAAGCCACCTTCCTGGTTACTCTAATAACCAGATGTTTGACAGGTAGATAACTGAAGCCTCCTTCCCGGTTACTCTAAGGTACTGTTTCCATTACGTTTGGTTTTTCAGCCTTGGATAGAACTTACTTAGAGTACTAAGCATTGCAGCCTGCTGTTGTTGCAACCTCGCTTGAAGTAATGTTGGGGGGTGGGGGCTGTGATTTAAGCTGTAAATTCGCGATTAAATTCAATTGAGCAAATCGCCCACTTCATTATTGAACAGCCTAGTGATCAGGTTTTGTGCTCAAAGCAAGAATTGAGAATATTATTAATCTACTCTTTTGCTATTGTCATAGTCGTTGTGATTTAAAATGTGATTCTTCTTGTTGTGATTCTCCTTTGTTTGAGTTACCAGGTTTTCTGAAGCAATTAGGTTAAATCCGTTTCCGGGAACTTGTAATTTTTAACCGTAATGAAATGCTGGATTCATTATTATTTTATTGGTAATACTCAACAGCTGTTTGAATGATTCCATATTTCAACAAATTAATCAATTAAACTCAATTAGGAGTAGAAAGTTCAGTTTAAACATTTATTGAATTTGATCTTCACAAGAATTTGCATGTTTATATATATGAGATTTAAACTTCTTGCTAAACTCATTGGGAGTTTTGTTTCACAATTTGAGGGTAGATGGAGTGTCTCTTTAAGGGACTGGTTATCAATTATAGCCGGGGCGAGGCAGAAGAATTGAAAATGGTACCATCGTATGACTCCCCTCCACTTCAGAACCCTGAAAAAATCTCCCTCCTCTACTCAAGGTCCAGAAATAATGCGAACCCCTCCAAAATGCGCTTTTTGTGCGCTTGTTGAGACTCTCTGCAGATGATTCCCTATAGCCAAATTAAGTAAGTAGCATTCCACACCGACAAAGTTGTAAAGGAAACGTGACTCGTTTTTAATGAAAAGAAACGGATTAAAAACGATCTATAAAACACCAGTGTTCCATACACCATCTTTTGTCAAGTTTCATACAATAAATATAACGAACACACCGTTTGCTTGTATGCCCACATCTGTAACATAGTCAGCATCTGAAATGCAGAAGCTGCCCAAGAAACCAGGAGGCAAGGTTGCAGTACTGGTACTAACAGCGTCAAAACTTTGTAAATACTCGTATCACGGTTGGTTTTGGTCTAAGGCTGAGACATTTTTAAAAATTTTGATTACTGAAAGTATCATTTTGAGGTCCAAAAATGGCTTTTTCTTCCAGTTTTGTCAGTGATTTTTTGTGTGACCACCCCCCCCCCCTCTTAACATAACCTAAAAAAATGTACAACCCCCTCGAGAGGGTCCAAAAAATTCATGGACTCCTCCATTTATTCTCTGCCCTCCCCCCAGGCGATAAATAATGACCGGTTCCTAATGACATCTAATTAACTATCCTCTCAAAAAAATAAGCCTAAGACGTCATAATGGAGATAGTTGTTTCGATTTGTAATAAAAACGAACGCGGAAGGATTCTTTATATACACCTTTACGACGTGAAAAAAACATTCGAGGCTAAATGGACTCATAACGGAAATTTATCCGCAAGTAACATGTCCAAATCGAGATGTTTCAAATGTCAGAAAAAAGTTGATTTACTGTTTAACACGAAAGTTGTTGAGATGTGTGTCTACTGTGCCGTTCGTTTCAGCGACTTTGGACAGGGAGATGAACCTCTGAGCGATCATACCAAATGGAATCCTTCCTGTCCATTTCTGTGAGGGAGATACAGAAATTTTTTTTTAGCCAATGAGAAAAGTATAATTTTGACAAATCAGCCAATCACAGCCGGCTTATTCTGATCAACACTGTGAAGGATCAACCAAGAGGGTGCTTATTGGTAAGCTGCACTAGTGCAAACTCGATAATCAACTAGCTGGCACCACACAAAGCCAGAATGACGTACTTAAACGTGCTAAAAAAGGCCTAATTAATGATTTAGTAAAGAGTGAGAAGCTAAATTAAGTATGTAAAACAGTTTTTAAATTAGATTGCATTTGTTTTGTTTTTGATGTGACGTGGATTGCTACAAAGACTTCTGCTTCTGACTGGTGCTAACTAATGAGACGCTTATACATGGCGATAGAATTGGTCGTTAGGCCCGATTCGTTTATTGCAGCTGTAGGTAACGCATTACACGATAATAAATATGCTTCACAGGCGCTGTACAATATACTTACACGTCTGCAATGCACCTTCACTCAAGGCATTGTCACTCGAACTTATTTTAAGCGTTTTTAATAGCGAAGCCATATTAATTTCCATAGCAACCAAGACAACGACCAACAGACTAACTGGACTGGATGCTGTTTAGACGGCGGGTTTCCGATAGTGGAGCGGCAAACAAATTTGTGATTAGAAAAATGCATAATAATAAATAACGAATATTGATGTAAAAACGTATAGCTAATTTAATTGCTACGCAAACATCTATGATCTTTAGTGGCATTATGTTATAGTTTCTACGGAGATGCAACCTGCTAACGTCTGCATACTGAAGCGTATTAACAAAAAACGAAAGTAAAACTCCGAAAGTGATGGAGAGGCTATTTCACGTAATCCTCAACTAATAGACTCCCTTAAAAATTAATAAAAAGGAAAACGACATTAATACAAAATGCAGAAATTCTTAAATACACCCGTAAATGTTTGTGATTGATTTATTAATAAACTGATAAAGTAATTCTCGTTAGATACTCTGATAAAATACCCCTCCTGTAGCGTGTAGTTATCGATCATTTTACAGCAGTCAAGTTTTTGCTCCCTTAAACTTGTTTGTGCTTGAGTTGGCAGTAAGCTCCCTCGTCACTTCGTGACTTGGGATCTTAATAATTAGGCAACACAAGCACTCACGAGTTTAATAGGAGCAAAACCTTTCGTGCTACAAAAAATTATCGATAACTACCCCTGCCCTCGGGATATTACCTATGAGAATTACCGAGGGATAATATTGATCATGAAGAAAATGAATTTGACAAAATTTATCCCAATGTTCACTTGTGCGATTGTAAATGCTCAAGTTCATAGAATCGTGCAAGACCCGTTAAAGTAAAATGTAGTAACTTACAACACTCATTGCAGCCAAATCTAACTTCTAATGAACCAATATCCCTTTCATGTCAGAATTATTACTGTTTAAGATCGCGGCATGCCTGGGAACATGTTAGTGATTATGTGTTCATTTTATGTATGTATTTTTAATTTTTCAATATTCCAGGCGTGTTGTTATTTTACGGCGTTTGTTTTGTGAGTGTTTTGGCTAAAATTTTAGTTCTTGTGCGTGTGTTTGTTAGTAATTTGTAAGTATTTTTAATGTGCTAAATGTCCAATCGTTTTGTTTGTTTGATAGTGACTCACATTGGATTTCTAGATTATAGTTTGTTTATTTTGAGTGAACTCTCATCTGTCTTTCATTGTGTACTTTCACAGCTAGTTCCAGCGAGATACGAGGTCTGTTTTTTTTCCAGTAATTTGTTGGCAATATTTTCGCTTCCTTTTTATTGTCACTGACACAGTCTGGTGTAGAACGTGTATATCCATCCTCTGCCCAATTTTGTTTGTAAAAAGGAGCATTAGGAATGCATATTTAAGCCCATGTTCCATCCACGCTTTACCCTATGTCTGTCACTTGATGACAACACACCAGTGTTTGTCTAGCTTTGGCGTGTCAGTTAGATGTATTGGCTAGTAGTTGATTTTGCATTGTTGCAGGTAGTTGTAGTATCCTGGGTTTTTGCTTGCATTTTCCAGCTGAATTGTCCCTTTCATCGTCACGGGGCATATAACCCAGTTATGTTCGTTCTTCTAAAAACAACTAAACAAACAATAGTATTCACAGCAAACAATCGAACGAAACAATTTGGAAACTATACTCCTAGCTCCTGGAACCCATGTTGAAGAACTAAATAAGTTTTTCAGTCGTGTTGACCCTCCAAATAAGAGACTTAGCATCTCACAGTTTAGAAATGAAAGATTTAACCCGGATAGCTTTTATTTTGTCACCTGATAACGAATTAACGTGTTATGACGTTAGCCGACAATGTTACTTTCATCGTGTCCTAGCATTGTTACATCTCTACTACGATATGGAGTTCCTCGCCTCTTTGTTGCACCATTGTTGCATGTTTAATGCTTGTTAAACCCTTTGAACCCTTCATTGAGTAGTAGCTATGTTGTGGGCGTATGACTTTGAGCTTTGAGCTCCTTTATAAATTCATTTCCGCCACTTGATTCTTTTGAAAAATAGAAATACGAGGAGAAGAGTGATGATGCTACAAATGACAAGCATGATCAAATCAGCATGTGTTCTTCAGGAGAAAGTGAACATGTTACGGAGCTGATAATAATTTCTTGCAACATCAGTTCTTCTACCACGAGTCAAGCTCTCAGCTCAGAACCATCTCCATTAGTAGAACCACCTTCAACATCGACTATGAGGAGAATTTCAACTCCTTTTGCACTTCCGCCTCAGGGTTCCCTCAAGTCTTTGGAGGTTCTTTTCAAGGAACAAACGTTGGGTGTGAATGAAAAAACATTATTTACACAATTTTTTTAATATGTCAAACGATAACGATGTTGTGTTTGTATTACGATACAATATGGACTCGGGAGACAAGATTATCAGGGATAAAACCATGAAAATATTCGAGAATGATGTAGTGTTGGGAGGAAAGCAGTAGTGGATGAAATAAATTGTTGCATTTGCGAACTTCAAAAGACGTGCATGATGACACGCATGAGCCTGATGTTTTGGATTCATATGCTTCGATTCTGAATGACAGTTATGCCATATTCTGCAACAACGATCCCAACTATGGAAAGCCGAAATTAAACGGTGGTTACAAGAGTGCATGTTACCAAGCCAATTTGGGATGACACGGAGAAGGAGAAAAGTGGTTCGGGTCTCCCGTAAGAACCCGACGTAACTGAAAAAAGAAGATTACAATGAATCAGGGTCGGATGAAGAAGATCTTCACATATCTGAATGAGTTGTTTTGGATAGGCTGAGACTCTTGTCTCTTCGTCGTTGGGAGATGTAGACACTCACAAAGACTAATTTATGGAAGTTTAAAAGAGAGGTATACAGTAGAAACCTAACCCGAGTTGGAATTTTGACCGGCAAACAGATTTAACACGATGTAGCTTTGTAGCTAAAATTATAAAAACTGTTGCCACAGATTTATGGATTTACCAACTTTCGAACATGAATTAGTGATTTTGTAAACTTTCTGGCTACAATGCCCCCGCATCATCGACGTGAAGGGACAATCCAGGAAGATTATCAGCAGTGTCAAGATACCACAAGACTTAGTTAATTATCCGTTACAATACCACTGACCGAGTTACTTATGCAATATAGCCATTTACCCTGTAACAATGTCACCTATTGTAAATTTCACCCGGCAACCGATTGCGAGTTGGTCCCTAGTTTCTGGAATGATATAATTTCAGTTGAATCCATTCTATTCAGATGTCCCTTGTTTTGGCTCTACAAATTCGAGATCCAACCCCTAACGCCACCTCATTCCAAATTCTAATATGCCATTCATGCTCGTTTGTCCACTGAGTTTCAAGGCAAGCCATAAAACATCAATACGGAACTGAACCACGATCTGATGCGATTCCATCCGTAGGCTTAAGGTAATTTGAGAGGAAGCCAGATTTTGGGCATTCTCTCCATCCATCTACTGCCATCTCCATCCAAACCTCGCCAAAAAAACAAGGTTTTTGATACAATCTTGAAAGAACGAATACGAAACATTTACAAGCTGAACATTTCCAAACGATTTTACTGGTGTTTGCAGGTTCCCATCACGATCCACATTAGGTCATTGTTCGTTTCACATCGTCTTGAAAAGAACGTGTAGGAAACATTCAAAAGCGAATGAGAAATACGGTCAGAACATCTAATCGTATATGCGGAGCATATCTAAATGTTTTTCATTTAGGTTTGTAGGCTCCCATTACTTTTTACATTCGTTTATTGCCGGTTGTACGATATATTTAACAATCAGTGTGCAGGTGGATACGATGGCGACACTTCCGCTCACACAAGATAGGGCAATGATGACTCAGGAGGAGCAGAACACGTAGAATTTAAATACAAAATAGTAGAATTCGCACGAAACTGGTAGAATCCCTGCTGAGAAGTATGTGACCTCCCACGGTTGGGGTGAGGCTAACTTTTAAAAACTCGTTTTCATCTCGTAGAATTTACATGGACTTTGGTAGAATTTCCATCTCTGGATTGTGGAGCTCTTGTCATGTTGAGGAGTTTGAAGGATGACAACACTTTCGTTACCGTTATGAGTGGGGAAATCATAGATTGGAACAGTCAATTGTTTCTCAACACAGCAACTATCAATGGGGTGCCCATCTTGTTTTTCAAAATGGCGACTGCCTATGGGGCAACCATCTTGAATTCTCGGTAGCATATACATAGGATTATGTCGAATTTATACCTTCAGCCTGGAGCAATGACGTCACTTCTGGTCACTAAGGATGTGGGGCGATGGTATCACACTAGCCAAGGAGGTGATGACGTGACTGCTGCTCAAGCCGGGAGCGGGTGAGTGAGTAGAATTTACGGGATAACATACACATATAATTTGGTAGTATTACACACCCAGCATAGGCGTTTGATAAAGTCACTTCTGGTCATGTGGGGGATGACGTCACACTGGTCACACAAGGTGTGTGTGCATGAGCGTGCGTCCATTCCTGTCTTTGTCTGTCTGTCTGATGCTGAAAATAGCTTTACCAAAAATAGCTTTACCAATTAATGTAGATTCATTTGGTTTCTTACTATACGCGTTTAGTTGAACAATGATTTCTTTCCAGTACATTTATTTGGAACCGTGACCCATAGCCCCTCAACAATCATCACCATTTTGACGAAAATTTGAATTGGAAGGCACGGTAGCAAAGACAAAACACGTTCACCGAGAAAGACTAAAACGTTGATTTAATTGTTTAAGCCAAAAGCAATTGTTTATTTGCACACAAGAATTTCATGGAAAAAAGGAATCAGTAGGTGGCGGATAGCCCCAAAAGCGAAAGAGTGGCTAACAATGTCAAGCGTTACATTGCTTCAACATGCAACAGTGGTGCAACAAAAATGAGAACGGAGCAGAGAGAGCGCGGAGAAAGTAACATTGTGGGCCAACATCATAAAACGTTAATATGTTATCAGATAACAAAATAAAAACTATCTTGGTTTTCGCTTAAATCTTTCAGTTTTAAACCGTAGGCCTTTAAATCTTAAATGTTGAGGGCGGCCAGCACGATTAAACGACTTATTTAGATCTTCAATGCAAGCTTCGGGAAGAGAGTTCAATTGCTTCCAAAATGTTTCCTCGATTGTTGCTGTGAATACTACAAATACCTGCAACAATACAGAATAAACCGATTACAAATCGATGTAACGCACTTTAAATCTAGGCACACGCTAGTGTGTTGTTATCAAGTAATGGACAAATGGATGGAACATGGACATAAATACGTATGTATATCTAATGCTTCTTTTTTTTACAAACAAACTAAGGCGGAGAATGGGCATACCCATGATAATCCAGACCGTACCAATAACAATATAAAAGAAACGAAAAAACCCAAGAAAGTTTTCCTATGTTGACCTGAAGAAAACTGAAGAATAACGCTTTCGCCATTTAGCAAAAGGCGTCCGAGCTGGTATGCATTATGCATGTGCATGGAGGTTGGTATGTCACAACCCTCGTTCCCTGGAATTGGAAGTCAAATTATAGTTCGTTTCGTTTGAGTGACTGCTAATCCGAATTTTTATTTGTGTACCGTCACTGCTGTGAGTTCCATCCGGGTACTAGTTCAAACGTTTTTTTTTCTAAGAGGCGAAGCCGTTTTTGTTCAGTTACGTTTTTGGCTCTTTTCGTTTGTTTTTCATTGTTGTTGGTACTGTCTGGATTGTAATGACGATGTCAATTGTCCTAATTTTGTTTTTTAAAAAAAAAGAAGCATTAGATATGTGTATAAACGAATAAAACATCTGGATATTCCGCACATTAAAAACATATACATAACGTATTAACAGAAACATGCACAAGAACTACAACGTCAACTCACAAATACAAACCAAACTATGTAATCAACAAAACGACTACATAATGGAAAAATAAAAAATGCTCACATCGATCACGTATGCACTCACCCGGAATCGAACTAAAACAGAAACCGACCAACCAACACACACGCATTTCAAACACAAATTTCGCCATTTTTTGACATAACTAGTATGTAAAAACGATTCTTCTTCCCTGAGGTTGAAGTTCAAATTACAGTTCGTTTCGTTCGAGTGAATTCTAATCCGAATTTTTATTTGTGTACCTTCACAGATGTGAGTGCCATGGCGATACGACCTCTAATACTTTTTTTTTTTGAACGGTGAAGTCGTTTTGTGTTCAGTTAATTATACAACTACTAAAGTATGCAGGATATTACTACGGCAAAGAAACTTACCTTTTTCAATCTTTTTGCATACTCCGTCGTAAAGATAATTTTCGTCATACTGCAGAACATTTAAAAATAAATTGTAATACAACTTTAAACACACAAGTACAATTAGTCTTTCAAATACTTTCTTGAATTAATTTTATTTATAAACTAGAGGTACCCAGCATAATCTACTGTACACTGGTCTAGTTGACAGCGTAGCTTAAAATTGGTGTTTGTTTCGCCCAGTGCTTTGTTTTCCCTGTGGTTTTCTTTCCCAGTGTTTGCCTGGTATTTGCCAGACTGTCATTAAGATGGGTAAAAATTCTTCATTCAGATTTTCCCATGTTGTTGTTTAGTCTCGGGTTTTGTTTCCTCATACACCATCAAGCCTCCCCAAACATGAAAGAAATTGCTTTACCCTTCACCCATGCCTGCCCCCCTCTTCTGTGCAACCATGAAGCAGTGCCGCTCAGTACTTAAACTGTCCCATCCCCAACTACGTGTTAATTCAATGCTTCATTACACACACTGGCCTTCACAGGATACCATAACACGGGAGCGAATGGCGTGTTTCGCATCGTGTAGCGTGATCAGAATTTCCAAGGAAGGTTTTTCTTATTTTTTTCTACTTTGAGCAAAATAAAAATTACTGAAAATGTAAATTCAGCACCCTTAGATCTTATACGAAAGTGGTGTAT
Organism: Lithobius niger; assembly: GCA_023313725.1. NCBI lineage: Eukaryota > Metazoa > Arthropoda > Chilopoda > Lithobiomorpha > Lithobiidae > Lithobius > Lithobius niger. Next base: position 21,304 of record JAHWFP010072088.1, on the reverse strand, counting down.
ATCATTAACACTTAAGTTATAGCTATCGATTATTAACTGTACCTCATACCTGTTTTAAACTAATAACCCATTTTGGCTGCACGGACGGGATTCGAACTCACAGCCTTTAGATTATTAGGCTGGCGTCCTAACCACCAGCTATACTGACTTATAGAATTATTCTCATTTACTACATATAATAAAATTATATGATGAAATATTACGTTTGTTACTAATTGTTAAAGGACATAGAAAATACTCTTCATCCTGCCGAACATTCGCCCGGATGTAGTTGTAATCCACCCAAAACCAAAACTGGTACAAAGGCGTCAAGTATCCGAAAAGGGTCGGCCAGTGAGCCATCAAGCATCAATCCCACCTCCCTTTGAAAGTAATGATATAGTTCAACCAAGAAAACGTCACCAAGGTAGCTAGAGCTACTTAGCTCAACAGTATCATGAAGACAGTATCGATGCATTTTTCGCTCTATGAATCGTGGACACTCATCCTTTTAAGTTTTAGATTTTTTTACCCGAGCCGATCATTAAACAAACTGGCCGATACTAAATCCCAATCTCGATTACAAATACCAAATCTTGATAACTGATCCCAGTTCCCAATTAACCAAATCTGTAATAATAATGTATGTCTTTATAAAAAAATAGCATTGCATAAGTAAAGCATACGTAGGGAAGTCAGGTGGTTTATGTACCACTCATCCTAGCATGAAAAATCTTTTATTTCAAGTTTGTGTAGAGCTGAAATGTAGAGCTATTTGATTATTAATGGGCATTATGTGATTTTGAACGGGGGCTATTGAGCTAGGATGCTAAGAGTTTAAAAATTAATTCCGGACCTATAATTTTTTTTTGAAACAAGACGTGGGTGATTTGAAGGTCTGAGGAGTGCCCTGTCGTTATCCTGTGCTCCAATGGGGAATTAGTTGTTTTCATTGTACTTAAGGTTGGGATATGGGAATTTATTCGTTTGCAAAGAAATTGCCTTGTGGTACCTATGTAAAAAGGCTGTGCAAGGTTTGGTCCCCACTAGGAATTTGATATACAACATTTATCTTTGGTTTTAAGAGCTCTTTCTGATAGACTATTTTTTAGGCATAGTCAGCTCCTCTAAACTGGTATGCGTTGTAGAGACTGCTATACTAATGGAGTACATTTGGGCTTTCCACAAACTGGGAATAAAAGATTTTTCCCACTAGAGGTGAGTGATATATATACCACCTGGTTTTCCTCCGTATCCACAGACGGCCTACTTAGGCAGGTAGGCTGTGGATGTGGGTGTTTCCATTGCACGGTTTTCACATCGGTTTTAGGTCCTTCTGGTGCTTTGTGTTTCGTTGATGTTGGTTGGATTTTGTTTCCTGTATATATTGTAATATTCCTTGAGTTTCTACTCCAAAAATTTTAAAATTTTAAATTTTATTTATGCTTGATAAAGGGTTGCATACAGACGGGAAACTTTGCGAAATATTATATGCATGTTTCACGTTTCAGACTTTTTATTCATTCATTAAAAAAATATAGCATATGGTTTAGCATGGTCCGTTATGTTGCATCCAATATCAAGAAGTGTTTTAAGTTTCAAGCTGCAAAATCACATATGCCGGGGAAACATGGAACTGATGGGTGCTGCTCCCTGGACTTCAGTTACCAGGACTTTGCTACCGTATCGATTTGGCAGGGCCTCTTCCGAGATCGAACAGAGGGAATAAGTTTTTGTTGGTGGTAGTCGATTCTCTCACTAAGTAGCCTGGACTTTTTGCATAAAAAAATGCGAAGGCCATTAAGATTGCAAAGGTATTGTTAATAAAGTTTTGTCACGTTGTGGGCAATGCAGACGGCTGATTTCTGACAATGACAAAACTTTTCTGAATGGTGTAGCGTGTTCTATACCTCAAATTTTTGGGGTTCATTCGACTTTTCTACCATTTTACTCAAAACAGGTAAATCATGGGGAAACACTAATGGACTCAGTTAAGTATTTAATTATGGCAAGATCTAGAACTTCTCAAAGGTCGTTGGATTTAGATTACCAATGACTGTAATGCATCTCAGAGCTATAGTTTCTAGAACCACAGATTCCTCACTATACAGACTTCGCCACAGGAAAGAAATGTGGTTAGCAGAAACTAATGATCTAGAATTACTATTTCCAATGGATGAGAAGAGTTTTACATGGGTAACTCAGCTGTCTAAACATTTCAATTGAATAAATGAATTTAATGCAAAAACACACATAGGTGCTATGATGGGGTCATTGTGTCCACTTACACCTAGCCCAGATTAAAATTCACATAACCCAATTTAATAATGAATTAATTGCCAATTAGACAAGACATTCAATGTGGTAGGACTAATACAATTTAAAATTTTACAATCATAAAATAATTGTAAAGAAATTATACTAGCAAGCCAAAGGATTTACACATGTTTAAATATATGTAAAAGAAAGAAAAATAAACAATAATAAACTAAGGCTGTAGTCATGTTTCATCACCAGGTCCCCCTCCACCTAATGTATCTCAAGATATCAACTTTCCTAAGTTTGTTCTTAAAAATTATTAGGGTGGAGCCATTACCACAACTGGGGGTAGTGCACGGAAAACATTCACAACTCTGTGGGAAAAGAAATATCTACAGCAATTCCTTCTAACATTTCCCACAATGAGTTTAAGAGGTTGGCCTTTTCTACTTTCAGAATGTCGTATTTTAAAGAAGCCATTACAATGAATACTAGTGAGCTTACGTAGAAGTGAGTATGTTAAGTTTAGGTCAATGTGTAATCTCCTTAATTCAAAAGAGTGTAAATTCAATATTTTTTTGTGAATAACTGTTTTATTCACAAAAACAGTTATAAACCTGTGTTTTATCTCATAAACCTGGAACGATTAAAACATGCTATTTCTCAATAACCGTGATCATTTGTGTTGCTGGGAGATTTGTCATGCTAATTTGTGAGCACTGGTTGCAAGATGCTCCTGTTATGTTGTAAAATATTTATTGGGATATTATTTTTCTTTCGAATATTACTTAAAAAAATTATTTGACCTTTCTTATTGTTAAGTAAATTTCAGAGAGAAGTTAGTTGTTTTAATTAATGATTGCTCCAACTCGAATAAATCCATGTGATAAAGTATTTTTGAAGTTAATATTGTGTTCATTAACTTTTTATACTTGTTTTTTTTTTTTTTTGGTCTAACTTATGATAAATTATTTTGATAATTATAGTGGTAATCTTGTAAATTGCATTTTTCTCATATCTTACTTAATTGCGATATGCAAATCTACCTGTCATTTAAAAACTAGCTATGCAACATGCTAGGTGTGTTCCCTGTCATCGTCTTGTGTGTGTCACTCACCAACATGTCTGGAGTAGGCATGGCACTTCCCATCATACTGCCTCCCATCGTACTGCTTCCCGTCATACTGCCTCCCGTCATACTGCCTCCCATCATACTGCTTCCCGTCATACTGCTTCCCATCATACTGCTTCCCATCATACTGCTTCCCGTCATACTGCTTCCCGTCATACTGTTTCCCATCATACTGCTTCCCGTCATACTGCTTCCCATCATACTGGTTGCATTGGAGTATGTTGTTGTGCGATTCTAAGACCAAAAAGAAAAAAAGGGATCATACACTAAACTTTCATCTCATAATTGCTAAGGAATGAATCGTATCAGTTTGGAAAAAAATTATTTCTCCCCAAAACTAAACTTGTGAAGGATTCACGCAAAGCCTACGGCCATTTGCAGTCGTGATATCAAACGCCAAGCTCATACGACAACTTAATCCTACCAACTTTTTGCATTAAAAGATACAAAAGCCATTAACGTTGCAGAGGTATTGTTAAAAAAAAGGTTTGTCAAGGTATGGGCAATGCAGACGGCTGATTTCTGACAATGACAAATCTTTTCTAAATGGTGTAATGTGTTCTTAACTCGAATTTTTGGGGTTCATCCGACTTTTGTACCATTTTACTCACCACTGGTAAATCATGTGAAGAGACTAATAGGCTCAGTTAAGTATCCAAAGTTGAGGGATTTAGATTACCAATGACTGCGATGGGCCTCGGAGCTATAGTTTCTAGAACCACGGATATCTCACTATACAGACTTCACCACAGGAGAGAAATGTGTTTACCGGGAACTATTGGCCCAGAATTACTATCTCCAGCACAGGAGAGAAATGTGTTTATTGGGAACTATTGGCCCAGAATTACTATCTCCAATGGATAAGAAGAGATTTACATGGGTAACTCAGCTGTCCACGGAACCACGGAAACCACGGATATCTCACTATATAGACTTCACCACAGGAAAGAAATGTGTTTACCGGGAACACTATTGACTCAGAATTACTATCTCCAATGGATAAGAAGCGATTTACATGGGTAACTCAGCTGTCTAAACATTTGAATTGAATAAATGAATTTAATGCAAAAAGACGCATAGTGACTAAGATGGGGTCATTGTATCTACTTACACCTAGCCTAGGTTAAAAATCGCCTACCCAAATTTAACAATAAATTAATCTTACATTATAAACCAAAGTCTCATAGCAGAAATGAAGCAACGACGACCCCTACAATCTAGGAAGGAAAACCCCTACAATGAAAACGGGAGAGTGAGTCAATTCTTTGGCTAGAAGTTGAAACTGGTAAGTTGTAGCCTTGAAAAGAAGTTGAATTCGGCACATTGTTGCCTCGAATAACAATTTGCTCTGCGCTGTCATCGTAGAGGCTTGTCTTAAAAGACATCATGCGCTAAGGGTAATTATTTTTCACACGGTACGGATTGCGCAAGCCAGAGCGATAACTTGAGAGTGAGGAGGAGGGCCTGAATGGCAAATGCCCGTGTGTGGGGCAGGGCATCGTTCACCAATAAGCATATGATTAACCATTAACTGAACAACAACATCCCAAACAACAACCAAGCTCAGTCAATGTTCAGGCAATAGTGATAAATGACGTCACAAGCCAAAGCGATAAACAGGGAGTGGGGCAGTGCATCTGTGTGGGGCAGTGCGTCTAGGAGTTGGAGGTTCCTTAACGAGGAATGCCCATGTGTGTGTGGCACAGTGCTTTGCATTGGGAAGGGGGGTGGAAGAAGCACGTCGGTTACCACTAAGCATATGATTACGCATTAACTGAATCTAAAAGGTACGTTTATGGGTTGTTTGTTTGGGATGGAGACCATAAGAATTTCATTTGCATAAATCTCGCAAAAGGGGGAAGGGCAGTATTTAATTCAACTACCCATCCCAAATTCAACTACGTGTAGCAAAAGGGGGGGGGGGGGCGATTAGGTGTGTAGGAGGGGAATGGAGAAGGGAGGGAGAGGATGGGAGAAAAGCGGGTATGTTACTACAGGGAAAAATATTGCCCGTCGCACTGTACGTTCACGCAACATCAACCGAAAACTGGGAAACAACCACGGGCCAAACCAAACCATGGGCAAAAGAAAACCCCGGGCAAAGCAGGGTACGATGCTACTTGTACTATAAGGCAAGACAATCAATGTGGTTGGCCTAATCTAATTTAAAATTTTGCAAATAAAAAATATGTGTAAAGAAATTATACTAGCAAGCCAACGTAATTAGACATGTTTAAATATGTGTAAAAGGAAGAAAAATAAACAATAATAAGCCAAGGCTGTAGTCATGTTTCATCACCAAGTCCCCCTCCAACTAATGTATCCCAAGAGATCAACTTTCCTAAGTCTGTTGTTAAAAACTGTAAGAGTGGAGCCATAACCACACCTGGGGGTAATGTACTGTAAACTTTAACAACTCTGTGGGAAAAGAAATATCTACAGCAATCCCATATAACATTTCCCACAACAAGTTTAAGAGGTTGCCCTTTTCTACTTTTACAATCTCTAACTTTAAAGAAGCCATTACAATGAATACTAGTGAGATTATGTGGAAGTGAGTATGTTAAGTCTAGGTCAATGTTTAATCTCCTTAATTGAAGAAAGTCTAAATTCAACATTTTTTGTGAATAACTGTTTTATTCACAAAAACAGTTATAAACCTGTATTTTATCTCATAAACCTGCAATGACTAAAACATGCTTTTCTCAATAACCGTGATGATTTGTCTTGCTGGGAGATTTGTCATGCTAATTTGGGAGATTGGTTGCAAGATGCTCCTGTTGTGTTGTAAAATATTTATTGGGAAATTATTTTTCTTACGTATATTACATTAAACAAAATATTTTGATCTTTCGTATTGTAAAGTCAATTTCGGAGAGAAGTTACTTGTTTAAACTACTGATTCCCCCAACTCGAATAAACTCAAGTGATAAAGTATTTTTGAGGTTAATATTGTGTTCATCAACTATGTAAAATTGTATATTGTATCTTTTATTTTGATCTAACTTATGATAAATTATTTTGATAATTGTAGTGGTAATGTTGTAAATTGTATTTTTTCTAATATCTTAGTTATTAGCCATATTCAAATATACCCGTCATTTAAAAACTAGCTATGCAACATGCTAGGTGCGTTCCCTGCCATCGTCTTGTGTGTGTCACTCACCAGCATGTCTGGAGTAGGCATGGCACTTCCCATCATACTGCCTCCCATCGTACTGCTTCCCATCATACTGCCTCCCATCATACTGCTTCCCGTCATACTGCTTCCCATCATACCGGTTGCATTGGAGTGTGTCATCGTGTGATTCTAACACCAAAAAGAAATGTATCAAACACTAAACTTTCATCTCATAATTGCTAAGGTAAAAAAATGGATCGTATCAGTTTGGGAATCTCCCAAAAACAAAACTTGCTTAGGATTCACGCAAAGCCTACGGCCATTTGAAGTCGTGTTATCAAACACCAAGCTCTTACGACAACTCAATCCCACCAAATTTTTTGCTTTAAAAGATGTGTAAGCCATTGGGGTTGCAGAGGTATTGTTAAAAAAATTTTGTCAACATATGGGCAACGCAGACAGCTGATCACTGTCAATGAACATTTTTTTCTGAATGGTGTAATGTGTTCTTTAGCTCGAATTTTTGGAGTTCATCCAACTCTTCTGCCATTTTAGTCACAACTGGTAAATGATGGGGAGAGACTAATAGGCTCAGTTTAGTATTTAATTATTGCAAGATCTAGATCTTCTCAAAAGTTTGTGAGATTTAGATTACCAATGACTGCGATGGATCTCAGAGCTATAGTTTCTAGAACCATAGATTTCTCACTAACCACAGGAGATAAAAGTGGTTAGCGGGAACTACTGACTCAGAATTACTGCCTCAAATGGATGAGAAGAGTTTTACATGGGTAACTCAGCTGTCTAAACATTTGAATTGAATACATGAATTTAATGCAAAAACACGCATTGGGGCTATGATGGAGTCATTGTATCCACTTACACCTAGCCTAGATTAAAATTCACATAACCCAATTTAACAATGAATTAATTGTACAATAAGGCAAGACAATCAATGTCGTAGGCCTAATACAATTTAAAATTTTACAATCATAAAATACGTGCAAAGAAATTATAACAGCAAGCCAAAGTATTTAAACATGTTTAAATATGTGTAAAACAAAGAAAAATAAACAATAATAAGCCAAGGCTGTAGTCATGTTTCAATACAAAGTCCCACTTCACCTAATGTATCCCAATAGATCAACTTTCCTAAGTCTGTTCTTAAAAACTGTTAGGGTGGAGCCATTACCACAACTGGAGGTAGTGTACTGAAAACATTAACAACTATGGGAAAAGAAACATCAACAGCAATCCCTTCTAACATTTCCCACAACGAGATTAAGAGGTTGGCCTCCTACAGTTACAATCTCTAACTTTAAAGAAGCCATTACAATGTATAGTTTAGGTAATTTTTTATTCTCCTTAATTCAAGATGGTCTAATAGGCTCAGTTCAATTCAAGAAATGGCCTTACAAAAACTTTAAATGCCCGGATTAAAGTTTTGGCACCACCAGAAGTGAAATAACGTCTTATTATTGCCCTTCTTTGCCTAGCAGTTTTTATAATGGAAACTACTTTTTAAGTCACTGCTGAACCGCACACCAAGGTCCTTGACCTTAACGACATGATCCAATACTTTACTAAATAACTGGTAGTTCATTTTGCTATTTTTGCCTCCTGTATGGAAAACCTTACAATAAGAGCGAAAAATTGGTAGCTGCCAATTTGTCAGAGTAGTTTTCAAGAATTGATGTCAAGGCCAAATCGTCCTTTACACGTTTAAAACGATTGTGGAATTTAACATCAACAGCAAATTTAAGGGTCTTTAAAGGAGAGTGCTCGTGTTTCAGGTCGTTAATATAAATGAATAATGCTGGGAATCGCAAATTTCACGATAAATGGCTGATTCCACACAAACCTGCTGTGATCCGTTTGCCAAGAAATTTTTATCCATTTAAGAATGTTTCCTTCAATACCAACATTTGCCAATTTATAGCATAGCTTGTGGTGTGGTACAGAATCAAATGCCTTAGCAAAGTCAATTAAAACAACATCAACTGGCTCCTCAGATTCCAAAGTCTTAAAACAGTCACATGACACTGAAACAGTTAAAGAACAGTAGATTCGGCCATTACTTTAGCCAAATCTTGTCATCAAGATGAGCACGATGGAAATAAGAACTCAGTTAGTTTCAAAGTTGGTGATGAAGTGTTATATAAAACCCATCAAACATTAAGTCGCTAAAAAAAAACTTGCATCGTGATGGGAAGGTCCTTTTATTGTTTACAATAAGGTTACATCATTAACTTATCATTAGAAGGATCCCGTGAGGTAAAATGTTGGCATGACAGACTCAACTTTCACAACTAAAATCGTTTCATCATTAATTTCATCATTAATCATAGTTTCAATTTTTTTTCTTATGCATTTTCTGTTTTTTTTTCTGTGTTTTGTATTTCCTTTCATGTTCCCTTATGCCGTGTGGAGTAATGTTTTCCCGTGATCATAGGATTATGAGGTTTGGAACTGGGTTTAAGATGATAATCACCTTATGCTTTAAGTAATCTACATAGATTTGGTGTCCTATTGTTTTTGAGTCTGAAGTGAATTCAGCATAGGTTTAGATTAATATGGCGATGGGAAGGCACTAAGGAGTAGTTAAATTTGGAGTTGAGGTAACTTATCTTCCTTAGATCTGGTAATTTTTCTTCTTTTGCTATGTTTTATTTTGTTGTTTCCCATATTTGTGCCCATTTGTCGTATTGATGTGGTTTTTGTTGGACTATTCTGTAAACTCCGAGTTAACCACTGGTTTGGTGGACAAAATTGTTTAATTCTGGATTTTCATCCGGTGTTTTCTTAGTTTTTTTTCATGACACATTTATCATGTTAAATTTACTTTTAACTGTTTCTATTCCCTCTTGTTTGTTTTTTGTTACTTCATAAAATGACCTGAGGATGCGCGAATAATAATTTATTGTCCCAGTGATGCTTACAATGATTTATGGATAAACTTTTTTTTCATTTGCAAATGTTATTTTGCTTTTTGATTTGTAAAATTTAGCATTCCTTTTGACGAAAAAAGCTAGCGAAGTTGGGAGAGAGAGGTCTAGACTGATTGGGGATGTTAGGGTCAGAACTTTAAGTTTGGGACTGAAAGAAAGGAGCCTACTTTGGGCCTAACCAGGGAAGCTACCCTAACTAAGGGTTCAGTAAAAACAGGCCTACTAAAGGCTTAGTAGCCAGAAATTCCCCTAACCAGAAGGGCCTAGCAGGGGCCGAGGAGGACCAGCCGGGTGGCTGGCCCGAAGGCTTACTGATTTTCCGTGGTCGGGCCGCTGCTTTTATGCGGTTTGGTTACCCCTGACAACCGCGAAGTAGCAAGGGTATTATGGGAAATGGAATATTCTTAAAGGTTCCAGAGGCAGGAACCGGAAATAAGACAACAAGTCATAGATACTTTAACCTATGACAGATTAAACAGGTAAAGACTTAATTGGCCATTAGCCCCAGTAAACATTGACAACATACAAGATTTGCAACATATTCCCAAACCCACAAGAATCTGAAACGCTGCTGCTTGCAAATCTTGTAACATTGAAAGAGTACATATATTTTTACACTCTAATCATGTCGATTCTTTATTGAAAAAGATGTCTGTAAAGCTACACATAAATGCTCTGTATTAACAGCACAAAGAAACACTTTCTTGTTTCACTAATGAACGTGAAGGATGACTGTAATTCTTAAACAACTGGAGGTTTACAGAACACATAAAGGCGACCCTGGAACCGATGTCCAAAGGTCATGATTGATAATTCTAACTTCACCCTGACATTAAGTGAAAGTTAGCCTGCGTCCGGAGACGACTTGGTGCGCCTACGCTGGCGACTTGGAACCCCAATCCCAACCGATGTGGAATTGGGCTACAACTACGTTTGTAGCCGATGGATATGAACTAGAAAAAGTTTGCTCTTGCGAGCTAAACTACCCTTGGAATCAACAAGAAATTGCTCGTAACTGAGCTGATCAGAAAACCTCTATGGGCATAGACAGGCAGAAACGGCTTCCTGAGCCCGAACAAATCCTCTATAAGCGAAAAACAAACGACATACTGCTGAACGTTGCCACTAAAGGCAAGACCACTTGCGACAAAACGCTACTGAATAGGCAAAAAAGAAGACTACAGACACTTGCCACTGAATGGGCAAAAAAAAAACTACGAACATTTGCCACTGAATGGGCAAAACGTGCATCGAATACTAGCCAATGAATTAGTAACGACTGAACTGATTCCTTTGCAGAAAGCTGAAATATGGCTAACAGACCTACTGAAGATAATTGAAATTCATTAAGTTGGGGATTTTGCAAACGGCCGAAAGAATTAAGTTGATTATGGGAAAAAAAACCCTTTGGGGAAAAAAACCGTCGAAGACAAGAAATTGCTTCTTACGAGCAAACCGAATTGGTTTTATAACCAACCCTTCAAAGTAGAAATTTTGCTTCTATGAGCAATCGTGCTTTAAATAAAGCGAAAATTGTTTTTACAAACATTCTGAGAGAAAATTGCTTCCATGGCAAAAACGAAACTTGAAATTAACTCTTTTTGAGTCGAAAAAATTTAGGCCTATTTTTTAGGTTTATATTAGGCTTAACGTTCTAAACCCTAAAAACGGGTTCATACGACCCTTCTCCATGCCCCTACAAATTTTGGACAAGATCCGAGCACGTTAGGCTTAACGAGTAGAATAAGCCTAACGAAAAGACAAAAACTTGAAAAATAAGGCCCAGGCTTAACCAAAAGGTTTACCCACGTTTTACCTTATTTTTCCCGAGGGAAAAGAAAAAAAACTCCTAAAAGGGTCGAAAATTAAACCTAAAGGACCCAGACTCGAATCCCCAATCTAAAGGACCCCTAACCCATTCCCGGGTTTCGGCACCATGTCCGGAAACGGCAGTGAGAAAGCTATGAGACTGAATCAAGTTAGGTTAGGGTTTGGGTGGGGCTTACGTACTAGGCAGCCTTCTACATAAGTTGCCCTTCGAGGTGTAGCGATTATCTTGCTAACTAATACGGCAAGGCTACGTTATCCTCGGCTCTTACTCTACTTAGTTGCTAAGGAGGAATTAGGTTTGCAGTGGGGGCATACTCACACCAACCAAAGTCCAATCGAAATCGCTACTGTAAGAAAATCACATGTTAGTTACGCCCAACTTCTCAAACTCCATGCACTTACACCATGATGGAAACGTAAAGTCCTAGTGAGGCCCAAAATTAGCCCTAAATCCTTCGCCTAGTAGGCCCGCATTGTAGTCCTAAAAGTGTCCCTGGCCAAGAAGGGAAGCAGGAGGCAAAATTGATGAGATGTTGCTGGTTTGAACCCAGCCGATGAAGTGAAGTTTATTTCTTCTTCAATTTAGCATTACAAATTCAACAATGCTACATATGCACATTCTCGAGCTCATGCAGCACGAGTAATTAATAACTTTATAACGAGTAGACTTAATACATCATCATCACCCCTAACGAGGGGAATTTAACTACCTAACTACATGGTTAACGTCCATCGAGATACAAAACTTCCTGAATAAAGGCCAACTCCTATGTGGATCGACCCTACTGAATCTAGTCTAGCATCCTAGGCCGCTCCTACAACAATGTATCTCTTACGCGTGTTCCCGTGGTTACACGCGTGGTTACAGGAATATTATAGTAGGAAAATTCTCGATTTTGGACGGTAAGCCAATTTCTTTCTTATTTAATAATTTATGATGAACAAACCGCGTACTTGTTAAATTATAGTCACAAAGGTCTAAAACTATCGTAACCATAAAACTATCGTAACTATCGTAACTCTTACTAAGCAAATTGCTGTGAACTAACTTATCGTAACTTAACTAATGCACTCGCGATTATGGCTAAAATGTTGGAAACTTTATTTGGGCAAATAACTAACCTAAGAATCGCGACACCTTTAGTTGTTTTCTATATTTTTCATTTTTGTGTGAATAACTGTGTTATTACGTTTTGTCTTATAAGCCTGTAATGATTAAAACATGCTATTTCTCAATAACCGTGATGATTTGTCTTGCTGTGAGATTTCTCATGCTAATTTGTGAGCTCGGTTGCAAGATGCTCCTGTTGTGTTGTAAAATATTTATTGGAAATTTACTTTTCTTACGTATATTACAATAAAAAGTTTTTTTTTATCTTTCTTATTGTAAGTAAATTTCGAAGAGAAGTTACTTGTTTAAACTAATGCTTGGCCTAACTCAAATAAATTCAAGTGATTAAGTATCTTTGAAGTTAATATTGTGTTTCTCAACTATGTAGACTTGTATATTGTATTTTCTATTTTGGTCTAAATTATGATAAATTATTTTGATAATTGTAGTTATAATCTTGTAAATTTCATTTTTCTAATACCTTAGTTAATTGTCATATGCAAATCTACCAGTCCTTTAAAAACTAGCTATGCAACATGCTAGGTGTTTTCCCTGTCATTGTCTTGTGTGTGTCACTCACCAACATGCCTCGAGTAGGCATGGCACTTCCCATCATACTGCCTCCCATCATACTGCTTCCTGTCATGCTGCTTCCAGTCATACTGCTTCCCGTCATACTGCTTCCCATCATATTGCTTCCCGTCATACTACTTCCTGTCATACTGCTTCCCGTCATATTGCTTCCTGTCATACCACTTCCCATCATACTGTTTCCTGTCATATTGCTTCCCATCATATTGCTTTCATTCATACTGCTTCCCATCATATTGTTTGTGTTGGAGTATATCGTCGTGCGTTTCTAAAACCAAAAAGAAAATAAGGATCATACATTAGGCTTTCACCTCACAACTGCTAAGGGAAAAATGTCTGATAGTGAGCCGCCTTTTTATCATTAGCAATCAATTTTTTAACAATCGGATGTCTACCAATGGGATGATCTTCTGTTACTTGGCGGCGACAAGCAAAGGATCCAAGTATATTTACTTTCGACGGGGAGTTAGCTGAAAAAAAGTTTCTCAATTTCAGGACACTGCAGTGCTTAAAATCACACTGAGTAGGTCTAAATTTAAACCGAAAAGGCTAGAAAAATTGGTATACCAGATATCTAGTGCAACAACCTGCATAAAATATTCAAAAAAAAATTCAACTCTTTATACGTTCTTGGTAATGACTAACTTCGTTGCTATTCCTGACTGAGATACCTCCTTCATAAATCATTTGTATTATGGTGAAATGTCCGAAGAATGAAGCGCGATTTTTTGGGGGAAAGTTTTGGTTACCTATTTTATAACGATGATGTACAGGGCACGTACTAGCGAAATTATGAGTTATTCTTACGATATAAGAATAAAAGTAGGTGTACAACAAGAGGGTACACCCCCTCCAAATAAATACCACAAAATTGAGCCAGTCCAGCCAAATAAGCATAAATTGCTTCGGCTGTTAAATTTCTTCGGCTGCCTCGAAGAAATTAATTTAAAAAAACAGTCATGAATAAACGGCATGTGTTCCCCTCACCTACTACCGGTGGATTGTTTTATTATGTCACCTTTTAACAAATGATGCCTGTATAATCTTGCAAACTGTCAGTTTAATCTTGAAGAAATTCAAAATTCTTTAGACCTAGCTGCAGCCCATCACTGCGCATCACTGTGTAGGAAAAGAACTTAAATACTAAACACATAATATTTAAGTGCTTTTTCGCACATAGTGCTGTACAGTGATGGGCTGCAGCTAGATCTAAAAGATGTAATTTCTTCTCATGTATTTTTCTTGCCATTGACAATTTGTTGTTGTTCATGTTTTAAATTAGTATAATATAACACTGACAAGGTATAAATTGTTAAAATATGATATAATGAAACAATCCGTCGGTAGTAGGTGGGGGAACACAGGGCACAGATAATAGTCAGGGCTGTTTGTGGGATTTGTGGGGATGTACCCTTCCTGTTGAAGAAATTTCATTATTCTTACATTGGCTAAGGGCTCTTAATTTCGCTAGTACGCGTCCTGTACGTTGTCAGAATAAAATAGGTATTAGAACATGTAACACAAAAATTGCAAATAAATGTGGTAATTCATTCATCGGACATTTACTATAAGACAATCCCTTTATGACGGAGGCATTGCAGTCAGGAACATCAACGAAATTATTCACTATCAAGAACGTAATACAGAGTTGAATTTTTTGGAATATTAGATGCAGGTTGTTGATATCCAGTCTACCCATTTTTATGAACTAGAGCTCAGTTACATTCAAAATAATTAATTAAACGAAAGTGATTTTTTAATGTATTTATTTATTACGTGATTCCGTATGTAATCAAATTAATTTGTGGCTGAGTGGGTAAATTAGTGCGAGGTGCCTCTTGACGCGCAAAAACCCACAATGACATGCAGTAAAATCACGAATTAAAATTTCAACATATTGTTGAGGGTTTTATTCTTGATAAGATATCAATACAATAAAAGACAGGAATAACTCCCGTTAGTGGCATTTACTGACACACCCTCATGAAAGTAAGATGACGAGTCATTAAATGCCATTTACCGTAGTTGGGCCTGTCTTTTATTGTATAGATGTTTTGCCATGAAGTTGGCCTTCAAAAATGGGTCGAAAATTAAATTCATGATTTTTGGCAAAACATTTTGGGCTTCCACCCATCAAGAGGCACCTCGTACTACTTCAGACACATCCAGTTCTACTGATAATAACTCAATGGAAAACACCCTAGAGCGGATTTAGCAAACCACCAGAACCGTTGTAAGGGTCTGTAGTTTGCTACAGACCCTTTGTAGTTGTAGTTTACTAAAACTTTAGGATTGCCCATTCCTTCCATTTGCTAGGTAAGAAGGAAGGTGATTAGAAAACTAACTTTATTGTCCACACAAATTCAGAGCCAGCTACAAAACTTTGATCTTACTGGTCTGACTTTTTAATTAAGTAAAGGTGATTTTTCATTTTATCTTAAAATTTGAATTTTACAGTGACTTAATTCTTAGGTTAGACCAACGAAATGTACCGAGTAATATAACAAGTCGGCATGCAGAAATATTTATAAATCACTTACTAAACTACTTTCCCAAAGATCCAAGATATTCTTTCCATCAACATTCCTAATGTTCATTAAATCCCATATCTTCACACTACATTCATTTGTTATGTTGTTAAGTTGAGCGTAAGCTCTTTGTAGCATTAACACATCGTTGTGCGGAAAACATTGAGTGATTGATGGGCCAGTTATGAAGGATTCAAAGGAAATATCAAGCATATTTCTTGTTGGGTGCTGCAGAAATTGCAAAAGCCTTACAGTAGTTACAACTGAGAAAAAACTGAAACTGAAGAAAGTAATCAATCGCTCTTTCCACTTGCGGCCTTTTTCCTTGGAATCCGTTGGAGATTCATTGCTATGAATAATGAGGCATGAATTCAACTTCTTGTATGTTTTTTTAACAATACGGTATAAGGGGTCAGTTGATGTAAATTTAGGGACATGTTTCTTGCAGCGGATGCATTGGTTTGCAGCATGAATGAACTCGGCAAGGGTTAATACTGACATACCAATAGACAACCCTGAATTGCCACCGATGTCGCAAAGCAACTGAATGAAGTTATAGATGAGCACTTCTTTAATTTCCGTCTCATAGGAGCTACTGAATTTTAAGAGAAATGGAGAATCATAGTCAGAAAATGTAAGATTATACTGAACAAGTTTATCGAAATAAAAACTGCGGTGTTGGCATTTACGTGTGCATTTGCACGGATGGTCAGTAATCCGACTACTATCAGCATCAAGATACCATTTGTACCTAAACCATGCATTTGCTTTTGTTTCATCGGAGGTTAAAGGTCCAGGCACGTCAAATTTAGCTCTCTTCGGATGAAATGGAAACCTAAAAAAATAATCAAAACAGCACTTACTTCAGTATAGCTGTCATTTATTATTGCTATCGTGCACACGTGCCGTAACACTTAAAATATAATTTTATCCACGAGTTAGAAAAATTAAAATGTTGAACTCGAATTTCACGCTACGCAGGGCACTCCCTGTCATAAGAACAGTGGGGGTCGACCACGTTGGGTCATGCATTGTCTTTTATTGGGCAAACCTCGCATTAAAGACAGTAATTTCCTTCAAAATAACGATTATGTAATTTAATGGCGTCTAGCTAAAAAAGTTGTTTTGAATTTATATTAGTAATGAATGATGTGTGTGTATAAAATAAATATGCATGTAACCCTATTTACGTCGCCTTTTGGACTAGTATGTCAGGCTGCCTGAGCAGGGAATCGAACCCACATCAGGTCCTACCGCCTTTGCATCTCCATTTATTTAACCCATCTTGAGGTATGGGCTTTCCTTCCTGTTGTATGTGTGTTTGTCACTTTTTTGCTAATGGTTTATCTAATCAAAAAACGATGCACGTTAAAAAGACCGACTGATATCTTCGATTGTAATCAAAAAGGTTGTACAAGAGGCAAAAAAATGTACAAGACAAGCTAAGGAGTTTATTTGTTCTAGAAATAAACTTTTCTTAGTCTTTGATATAAAGTTTTGCATCTCACAGACTAGAACGTAGCAGTGAATCATACCTACAATAATTTTGCATTCCCAATGTTTTTAATTAGATTTCTTGTTGCTGCTGGAAAATATTGTTGGTGGAAAATATGCATTACTTGTGAATTTTTTGCATTCTGTTCCTTGAATGCTGCTTTTACCTACAGGTTTTCACGACGCTTGTAGACGCCAGCTCGGTAACCCGAATGTGCATGCGCAAACGTATCCCTCCTATTTAAGTGCTGCAGTGTGAAAGACGGCCTTCATTTTTCCACTAGTAAGCCACAGTGTGGACTCGCTTAGATACTGCTTTGACCGACGTCATCTTGAAGACCCTTTTTCTATGGCACTTTTGTCGTCAGAAGACTTCAGCTTTTATAGGCTGAAAGACCCCTGCTGGTCCATGGCAAGAACCAAAGGCGCCCCGACGGATTTCTCTTCATGGAAGACCACCTATTCACCCACCAGCTCACCTGCCAGCCGCCCTGATGTTGTGACTGGCCTGTCATTCCTTGGACTTCCGGACCACCGACAAGATCAAGTCACAACTGCCCAAAGCAAGCCCAGGTACCCGCTTCTCAACACGGCTCAGACTGTGGCTCTCACATGTCTCTTTCGCCCGGTCACTCGACCGTCCCTGCTCTCACCGGCAACACTGTCAACGCATTGCCTACTTATCCGATCCCCTGCAAACAGGCATCGATCGTACCCATTGATCTGCTGTCTCTTCAAAACCAACTCCATGCTGCGACTGACAATTACTCCAAGCTGAAACACCTTATAAACAGCGTCTCCTATGGAAACAGCGTCTCGTTATGGAAAGCACAAGCACGCATTCATCTCTTCCGTTTAACCGGTCTACCTGTCGTCCCACTCCTCACGGCATTCATCGGTGCCCACCAGACCAGTCTTTTTCGTGCAGCCAAGTCAGTCGTCTAATGGACCGCGCCATCTGTGATTTTTATTACCGGCAGAGGCATGCTGATCCTCTGGCTTACGTAACTCCTTCTGCAAAAAAAAAAGTCCTAAATGAATGCCTGGGTTGTAGCCACAACCAGTGACGCAAGCATCCCCTTTCTTCCCAACTACCACTCGTAAAGAAGCATCTGTCTCCCCTCCCCCCACCACAGACTGTCTGTCGGACAGTACTGTCCCTTTTGCCGGGCTTCTGGGCCGTTTCCCCGCACATAGCTGCATCAGCGCCCGCTTTCTTGTTCAGACGTACGAAGTGGCTTGGACTATGCTTCAATCTCACAACGGAAGGCTCGTCTTGAACTCCCTTTCGTCGACCCAAATGAAAGAAATGACAGTCGCCATGCCCATTTTCAGGACAATTCCCATGAGAAAAACGACCTCTACACAATTCCTCTGTCGGACCTCCTATAAACTGGGAAAACACTGTTCCAGATTGTTTCCTATACAAACCTTTCTCGTTTGATCAAGCACTTACCACAAACTGCGGTTTGTCAACCGAGTTTGGCTACGGTATACGCGACTGCAATTTTAAACAATGTAATGTCCTAGGCCAGTCAACTACACTGCTGACGAATCTTCTGCGCAACGGCAGCATTCTACTTGGGAAATGTGAACCTAAAAGTTGTTTGTTAGATTTAACTGTTTTCTTTTCAGTTAAAGCAGCCGTATTATTTTCTGCCTTAATGGTTTTCGGTTGTCAGAAAGACAGGTTAAATAGCCCAAATAACTATAATGTTAATATAGTTAAAAAAATTTTGCAAAAACACAAACAGAGCGCATTGCTTAAAAAATGGAAAATCGCAGCTGTAGATTCGACCCGAATTTTAACTAAGTTTCTCTTCAACTCCACATTTTAATTGAACCTAATTAAAATCCGTGTATTCTAATTAAAACTATAACAGTAGCTGTTTAAGACTGCAAACGTTTTAGTTACACACTATTGTACATGATGTAATAACACACGAGCGACGAATGAGAGTCAGAAAGAATAGTTTACATTAAATATGTAAACTAATCCTTTCTTTACATTAAATATATCATCTCTTTTAGAAAAGTTACTGCTGAATATTAACCAGTTTGTTTTCAATACGATCAACGGTTTAGGCATTACAAGCAGCTGCTCCCCCCCTCCTACCCAATAGACCCGTTTTTATGGACAAAACCGTGAATTCATCCAATTTGGTGCCCGTCAGATTCGGATTCAGTGTTACCACATTAACCTTAACCAATGGTATAATCATTGGCTGATAGACGCCACATTTTCGGTTTGCTTCGCATTACTATTTGTGCACTTTACCAGTTGCAACATAAAACTTTTACCTGACAGCCCCACCGTCTGGAATATATTGGATAAAACATTCCTCTAAACATTTTGAGTAGTCTTCAGTTGTTATACAAGGTTCTGTAGTTCTGTTGACGAACGAGTACTGAAAGAGAAAAATATGTAGACGAAATTAACTACAATGTCTTTTGGCATGATAATACATGATTGCGAAAGAACAACTGAAGAAATATTTAGAAAGCCAAGAAAATAAAAAATAGAAACCCGTTACAATGTTAGCCTACAATTGATTAGATTAATGGCTTTACCAAATCAAACCGGAACAAAAACATCGATTGTAAGTCCCGTTCCCAGTATCGTAACTGAATACCTGCATATTAACTTATAACTATAAACTGCTATTATTTTAGGTATAATTAAGATATAAAGTTGCTGTTATGCTTAGACAAAAAATGAAGAACTGCCTTTCCCAATAAGGATAATCAAAATGGTTTCTTTAATTAGGGCTAATTATTAAACTTAAGAAGACAGTTAAAAAAAAACCCTCCTAAAACACTATATTTTCCTGCTAATTTGTTTCCTGCAATGGTTGTGCCACTGATCAGGTTAAGGTAGTTAAAAAATTGTTGAACATTAAGTAAAGTAAATGTTTATTTTTCAAGACAGCAAAGACACCGTAACACCAAATAAAGTCCAATGCCATGTGACCGTAAGTGATGTCAATAAGCATGCACCATGAGGTGGATGACACCTTGAAGAATGACGACACGAAAATAAAATGGCTGCTCCCATAGGAGTCGACCATTTCGAACCATTTTCTGGTCTCTGAGAAAGCTATAGATTTTACAGATTTTAGGCCAAGTTATGAAGGGAAACTGAATGACATCCATTTGATATAATGGGGAAGGAGGAGGAGATAGGTTGAAGAATGTGCACCATGGATAAGGGCAATAGTGATAGTATCCTTTTTTCACCACGTTACCACGTTCATGCCCAATTGCTGCTTGTCAAGTGACCATTGAGAGTAATGTGACTTCCTCCATGTTTATTAATCCAGGATACCCGGCATACCCCTTGGTGGGTGTGTATGTTGCCCTCCTCCATTTAACCAAGGGTATATAGGGGATTATTTTTTTGGATGCAACATAATTCCTCTCTCATTATTGGAACATTATAAGGAATTATTTGCCACAAGTGGAAAGCGAAAACCAAATTCTGGACACAAATTGCACGAAGAACTACTGGCTTCACTAACTATGCAGCATTGCAAAGTGAGAGACTAACTCTAGTCTCCTTCCCTCCTATTCCCAGAATATAACAGATTTCTCTTCATTGGCTTGACAAAATTTGTGTAACAGACATTTTATTTTGTCAATAGTAGGGTGAACCGCGGGAGCAAATGTCACTTGAGCAAGGACTAATGGAAACGGGAACCATATAAAGCTTGTGAGCTACTTCACTTGTCTTTGCCGTAAGTGATATGGCCGACTTCCGGTTCCAGTCACGTGACTAATGTCGTACTAAATAATAATAACAATAATAAATAAACAGATTTACCACAACCTCGAAAGGGAGTGGACAGACGCGGAAGGGCTTTGGGCCGCTAACACCGAGCCGGGGTGTGGAGGACAAAGGCACATCTGGCAATCGTTATGGAGGAAGGGGAAGCTTCAAGAATTTGACGAGAGGTTCAGAATCTAACGAACGGCGGAAGACACTGACGGAGCATGCGCCAACCGTTAAGCTTAACATTGCACGGCAATGGGAGCAATGGTGAAAAAAGGCGAAAATGAGGATTTTTTTTAAAATTTCGACGAGTCTTGTGTCAGCCGAAGCAATTAATGGTTAACTATGGCTTAACTATTTTAAAATCTAATTTTAAGATTATCTCATTCGATTTTCTCAGAAACAATATTAGCATGCTGTAATTACAAATAATTTCATTTTTCTTAAAAACTACGGGAATACTTTACATCAAAAATTTAGCATGGAATTTTAGGCAATTCTAGCCTATAACTGCTACTTACACTATACTGCAAAAAAAAAAA
>JAHWFP010072087.1:138404-154039 GCA_023313725.1 Lithobius niger | reverse complement strand
ACCATTTAGCTCCTCACTCAACCCTTCTGGGCATCAGTGTGCTATCAAAAGAAGAGCTGCTAGCAAATAATATAGCAAACTTAGTTTAGTCTTTGTACAGCCGTACCGGCTGAGAAGACTATTGCAACGACTTTGTTCGTCCGTCCGTCGCTTTTTTCAACTTCGCAACGGTTCCAGATAGAGACGACCACTGTTTAGAACGTTAGATTCAGTGTCAAAAGTAACATGGCAAATTAAATCATCGTTACCTCCTTATAGCTAATAGACTTCTTCGACGTAACTAAATTAAATAATAACATTTCATCGTCGAATTGAAATCCTAAGGATCCTAAATCGTAATAATTTATACGCAGCGTGAAATGAAAATGGTTCCGATCAACCCCCACCCTTCCACCATTCTGTGGTCAGATTTCCTCCCTACGGCTCCCTTACCGATACCACGTGTCCCCCGCCCCCAGCATTACCCGAATTGGGTGGGCTGAATGGCCCCCCCGGGGGCATTCCCCTGTTGTGTGTTTTAAACCCCCCCCCCCCCCCCTGGTATTCCCTCATTGTGTGGTCTGAATATCCCTGGTGTTTTGTTTTCTTGGGAAGTAAATAGCGTTTTCAATGGAGGGTGTAACTGTTACTCTTCGTATGTCCGAATAGCCTCTTTTCAAGGAGTCGCACGAACCATGACTCACTTAATCTGTAAATCTGTAATAAGCACAATAAAAGTATGGTTTTTGCGATTTTGCAGCTATGTCGTTTCGCCAAGTAGAATGAACCGATCGTGTTTTAAAGTTTAAAAAAAAATGTAGAAACATGTGAATAGAGCAGTAAGGTTTCACGTGCAGTAAACAGTATAGGAACACTGAGGTATTTTAAACCTTACAGGAAAGTTTATTTGTGTTACTTTGCTGTTCTGACTTCGGGTCAGGTAAACCTTACCTTAAACATCACACGAGTTCGTTTTTGTTTTCTAGATTCTGTTTATTGGCAGGGATCAGTCAATAAAGGTGCTAGTCTACAATCGTGTCCAGTGATATAGTGGTAAATAACAAAAATAAAAAAGGAGGGGGGGGGTAGCTGTAGGTGACGACTGTTAAACTGGCCAGGGCAAGTGGTGGATGGGGAGGGCAAGGCTTCCAAATAAAAACGTTTAATTTTCACGTATCGATCAGTGGTGTTGCCATAAATTTAGATGGGACAAAAGTATAATTTGTTACCATTACAATCCTTTTGCTGACGTTCATATTGCTGTTAAAATAAAAATAAACCGCAATTTCCTACTGATTATTGGTCTCATGCTGAGGGATTGGTGATTATTTATGGCCGGGGAGGGAGGGGGGACCGGAGGAAATGAAAATGTGAACCTCCACCAAATTTTCGATGACCCCCCCCACTCCCCGGCGAACCCGGAAAAAATCTGGGCCCCCCCCCCAACTCAAGTTCCAAAATAATGTAAAATGCGTTTTTCGTACATACCTAATGAGACTGTCTGCAGATGATTCTTGTTGCCAAGATTAGTGCTATAGCCAAATTAAGTAAGTACCTCTCCACACCGACAGTTGTAAGGAAAAGTGTCTCATTTTTAACGAAAAGACATATTGGGTTAAAAATGTTCTATAAAATGTTCCTTACACCCATCTCTTGTCGACATTCGTACATATGCTGAACGCACTCTTTGCTTGTATAACCACATCCATAACATAGTCAGCACCTGAAAGACAGAAGAAGCCAAGAAACCAGGTGCTAAGTTTTTCTACAAAGTCCTTTATAAAAACTATACTTGCAGTAATGGTATTAATAGCTTCAAAACATTGTAAACACTCACATCATGGGGGGCGTTTTTAGAAATTTTGACTGCTGAAAGTGCCATTTTTGAGGTCCAAAAATTACTTTTTCTTCCACTTGGTCAGTACGTTTTCGACCCCCCCTCCTCTTGACGGGACCTGAGAAAATGTATGACCCTCCCCTCGAAAGGGTCCAAAAATGTCATGGTCCCCCCCAATTCCCCCCCCAATTTCTCCCCCCCCCCCGGCGATAAATAATACCGGACCCTAAAGGCATGCATTATTATTATTATTACATTTTTCGTAGCAATTAGTTGTTAATGTTATCTAAGAAGTAACGAGGTGGAAGAGTGGAACCAACCAAGTCATCTGCATTGCTGATTATAATCAGCGAGGCAAGAAGCTAAGATGACGTAATAACAGTTATCTAGAGAGAACATTATCATGAATTGCTGAATGCTGATAGTGGCTCTAACAACAATACAGATGTTGCAGTTTCGGCGCTGAAAAAGAGATGTGTTACGAACATGTGTTGAGAATAAATGGTGGATTGCGGCCCAACAAAAAAAAGTGACCTAGCTGTACGTCTCTAGGAAAAAGGAGTGGCAGCTCCACTCTTGTGCGCTCGTGCACGACTACACCACTGATCGTGTCTATAATAATTGGTACTGGTTTAAGTTGACCTCATGGACCTCATCTTTTATTTTTAATAAGTATTAGCAGAATCTAGCGGTACCTTCCTAAACGACCAAACAGAGCGAACCAAACGCACCACTGTTGGTGACAGTTTGGCTCATTCTGTGCTAATATCCGTGTTGGTGCGGCTTGATTGACGTCAACATCGTCTGCGATGAATCTGTTTCGAGCTCGCGCATGCTCAAACCTACACCCTAGAAAACCACCTCCCTGAGATGGTTTGCAATTTGGCAGTGCTCTCGTCTGGTCACATCTATCAGCTAATCCTGGTCAAATCCATTAGCCAGGTCTGGTCGCGGTGAAGGTATGACGTATGGAGCTGAGCTTGTTGAGCTGTATTGTAGTTTAGGAAGGTACTGACGGCTGACGCAACATCACTGCGCGCGCGCGACGTCAAGTTTGGAGCTAAACTGTCTCTAACAGTGGTGCGTTCTGTTCGCTCTGTTCGGTGCTTTAGGATGGGAACTGCCTGTAGTAGCGAGGGACGCAGCTACTATATCAGTTGGCCTTGGGTAGAATGCACACAATTCAAGTGTTGGCTACTAGGGCGAGCTTCAGTCAAGGAAGGAAGCAGCTCCACACTTAACAGTGATTGCGTCACAGAGCTGCTCACGTGACCGGAATTGAATTGAATTGAATTTTATTATTGAGAGCAATGGCCCATAGCCAAGCGCCCTGCTCTAATACATTAAACTAAAAACAAACATACCAACAATAGCAATCCATGAATACATGACTAGACCGCAGGGAGCCCATGAGGACAAAACATTACCGGAGTTTCAAGTTTCGGGTTTCGAGTTTCGACACGAATTAAGCTTAGTTCAGGCATTTGGCAACAGGTGTCGCATCCATACAGTATGGGAGTTTTTATCATGAAATAGAGTGTATTGAATCAGTTAGAGTTGATAACTCATCGTTCCTAACGGAACTTCATGGACTGAGATACTGAGATAACGGAAAGGCTTCCAGCTATGAAATTGGACGAATGGGTGCAGTACAGTACGAACTGCATACCTTTCACGGTTTGGAGCCAGGGGGTGTAACAGGGGTGGCATGGGAGGGCGTGCAAGTACGAAAATATTATTATAACCATTATTAGTACTAGGGCAGCCCCCTGTATGTGGCCGGTTTTATAGAGCATTCTAGTGATTTCCCGTTTGCATGAAAATGCTGTGATTTCCCATTAACAGTAGGCCAAACTTTCATTGGATTTAGTTAGATTCAGGGTTGAGAGACATAGCAGCCTAAATCCCGTTTGCATGAAAATATT
Source organism: Lithobius niger (assembly GCA_023313725.1). Taxonomy (NCBI): domain Eukaryota; kingdom Metazoa; phylum Arthropoda; class Chilopoda; order Lithobiomorpha; family Lithobiidae; genus Lithobius; species Lithobius niger. The sequence goes on along the minus strand of JAHWFP010072087.1, from coordinate 150,298 downwards.
GTGACTGGAAAAACATATGACGTCACCCGTACTGTGCCTCTTTGTTGAAAAAACAGTTTGAATCATTACTTATACAGAACAAACAATTCCGTTTGGCACACAGTCTGTCTGGATGCACAAACAAAAGACATAAGAATTAGTAATGGGAATCTCGGTGATCTGGCGACACACACACAAACAAACATTACGATCTTAGTTATGTACTATTGACGGCATCGTCTCATTGGACGGCCAAAGTACGGACAAGGAAAACGTGTATACTGATCGTTTGATTTGATTTATAAGTGCGAGAGCACTATATGGGCTAAACCTCTTACGCTCTACTCTACTTACAACTAAACTTAAATAACTAACATACTTAGCTCCAAGGCAGCCAACTCAACTCCCACCGAACAACAGGTAATCATCAGAACACCCACCTCACAACGCCAAAAAACACCACACACTATTCACTCACACATATCCACACTGACACAGACAGACACGGGGCAGCAAGCAACACTAGCCTCCCCCATTCCCAAAACGACCAGTCTTATTACAGAAAGCAACTACATCCCTCACTGCATCCGGAAACCCCTTCTTACGGGCGGCCAACCCAAGAACCTTACAAAGCTACCAACCGAGGGCAAACAGTGCATGCGTCCGAAACCTGGCCCTCAAAAGAACGTGGGTCACAGTCTCTTCGCCCGTCCCACAAGCGCAGATCGGGTCAGCGTACCAACCCAGCCGAAACATGTGGGAGCGTAGAACATGGCCTGTGCTCAAACTGGTGAAAAGCTGAGCATCCCTCCATGGTATCTCATCCAGAAACAAGGGTGAAGAAACCGACAGATGGACCTCATACAAATGCCTGCCGGAGCGCCCACCATCCCAAACAGCCTGCCATGCCTGCTGGGACAGAAAGCGGAGTACCGGCCGAAGAACCCTGGGCAACACAGGGCAACGCACCACATTCACCTCGCCACCACATCCCTCTTTTGCCAATTCGTCCGCAACTTCATTCCCAAACACAGGTGAATGACACTGGATGAATACCTCTACCCCATGCTGCAAGGCAGCCCACAGCTTCCTACCAATCACCACCACGATTGGATGCTCGACGTGCAGAGTGGCAAACGAGCACCTCAAGAAGGCAATCCCAGACGCAGAGTCCAAAAACACATCAAAGGCAGGGAATCCCAGATCGAACCCTTCATCCAGGGCAATGGAGAGAGCGACCAATTCTTCCAGGAAGGTCGAAGGCAATCCCGGCAGGGAAAAACACTTCCCCAAACGTAGATCAGGGACAAAAACCCCCACTCCCCCTTGCCACCGCTCGCTGCGGAACGATGCATCACAATAGACGTGCGGGACCCCTATACGCGGCACCACATCAAAAACTACTGAAACCAAGCCCACCAGACTCAAGGCCGAAAAAGGATAACAAAACCCGTCGCCAGGAACCCTCGCAGAGGCTGACACAGCAAAAGAGTTGCCTCCAGACCAAGTGAGCCAAGACGACCCCTGTCAGCCTTACCCAACAACATGCAACTGGGTCCCCTCTGCCCCTCGCAACAGCACGTAGACGCAGAGCCAAAAGCAGGTCCCTTGCTCTAATATACAATGGGTCTCCACCTGCCTCCACCTGCAGGGCCTCCACCTGCCTCCACCTGTAGGGCCTCAACCTGCCTCCATCTGCAGGGCCAGAACAGGGGTCGAAGGCAGGCCACCAACCACTGCACGGAGACAGTCATTGATCGACACCTGCACTCCCCCAAAAACACTGCCAGCGCAGGCGAGGAAAGGCAAGTGAAAGTCAACACACGCTCTCACATAAGACCTGTAAATGGAAGTCACCACTGCCGCCTAGCAATAAAACCATTTGTCGTCAAGGACTTAAGGACACGAAGGCGAGATGAAACTGCTTCCCTGACAACGGTGACCTTCTCCTGCCAGGACAAGGTGGGGTCCAATTGCACCCCCAGATACCGGACACTACCAGAAGCCTCCACCAACAAATCACCAACCGTAATCGACCCCACCAGAGGTGGAAAAGCTCATCAGAACAGTTTTCGCCGTTGCAAGGACCATTCCCCTCGAAGCCAAAAGACCCACGCCTTTGGCAATGGTGCCCTCTAGAGATAACAACATGGTGCGCAGACTCTCACCTGTGACACAGATCGCGACATCATCAGCATAAGCAACAACCCTGGCCGTCGTGTTGAGACTGACCAGAACAGCATTCAGAACCACGGGCATCTTGCAAACAAGATCGGGCTGAGGCAACTCCTTTGTGGGAGGCCCCTATCAGTAGACCTCGTTTCGGACCAATGACCATCAACTCTTGTCGCGTAGGTCCTGGTGCCCAACAATGACATAATAGCACGGATAAGCTGTGAACTAACACCGAGCTCACAAAGAGCAAATCCAACCCACTAAACGTCAACTATGTTATAGGCAGCCTTAATGTCGAAAAAGGCGCCGACAATAATTTCCCCTACCGCCCAAGCACTACAGATGTTAGATTCGAAGTTGAGGATTGCATCCTGTGCCCCACGCTTACTCCGGAATCCAAACTGAGCCGGAAAGAGCCGACCTGAGGTTTCGAGTTCCCATTCAAGCCTCCTGACCAACATCCTCTCGTATACTTTCTGAACACATGACTAAAGTGCAATCGGACGGTAACTCGTCACAACTGTGCGCGGCTTACCCCGACCGAGAACAGGCATCAGAATAGAAACCATCCATGTCTGCGGTGGTGGGCCGCCACAAAAACGACTTTGAAACAAGGCTAAGAGATCTTCTTTCCCAGCCACACTCAAAGAAACCAAATCTCTATATATGAGATGCGGTCAACACCAACAGCACTGGAAAGATTGCAAGCTGCCAGAAAAGCCTCAATCTCCAACATTGACAAGGGATCAAGGTCGTCCACAATGGGGCAAACCGCTGATGGGTGCCGTGGACCCCTACAATGGGCAACCCTCTCAGAACCAAATCAGCATTGTTTAACACCCACCCAATGCCAGGCTGGAGTCCTGCGGGCAAACAAGTTTCCAAACCTGGGCAAGAAATACCCCATGGGACACCTTTGCGCACAAATGCCTGCCAAAATGAGCCTTCTCCCTAGGCAACAAAAACCGAAACTCATTGGCGATACCGACAAATCCGTACCAACGTTCCTCAGATGCGTACCTACGAAAATGCTGCCTGCATCGTCTTCGATCGCAAACAGCCTTGTCACACACACTAGTCCATCATGCAGGTTTACCCCGGATGCCAATACTGCGCCTACGATTTCCTTTTTTCGTGTCACTAGCCCATTTCTTGACCCACTCACCAAACTCACCAGGACTAACAACAGAGCCTCTCAGCCTCTTCCCCAGAGCCTCTTGACTCCCTCTGCCATACTGCCGCATTGCCACCGGAAAGTGGTCGCTGCCCCTCAGGTCTCAAGAGACCTCGAGCGAGAAGCAGCAAACAATTTCAGGGGAGCACAGAAACATATCCAAAACGGATTCCTGGATTGCGCCGCCCCAAGATCCCACAAAGGTTGGCGTACTGTTTTGCACAATCTCCAGGCCCAAAGCGTCTACAGTACTCGCAATCATGTTATCTCTACTGTCACATCGAGAACTTCCCCACAAGTAATGGTGAGCATTGAAATTGCCTCCCAGCACCAGAGAACTGGGAAGCAACTCCACCCACCGCAACCACTCATGCCTTGAGAGAGGCCGAAGCAAATGAACAAACCCAAGTTCAACCAGATACCTCTCCACCATACCGCTAGGACACATGCATCGATGTTAGGGCAGTAGGGAAACTCCGGCAGTGAAAAGGGAACCGTATTCCGGAGAGTCCCGGGCCTGCAACACTACTGAAGCCCGGAACCAAAGGAGCTGTTCCAACCGGAAGCCTAGTTTCAAGCAAACCCAGAATATCCGTTGTGTTACATAAATTCTCAGTTTCGTCTAGTTTGCCTGCTGCACCGTGTACATTCCACAAGCATATTGTAAACTCCATGGAGAGGAAAAGTTAAAACACACACACACACGTACCTATCCACACATCCACACCCACACAGCAGTGAAATAGACAATTGTTGAGTTAAACTATCACAAATCACTGTGGGTCCTTAGAAGCCATCACACAATCTGGAACATTAAGCATACCCTCACTGGCCACACAAGTCATATCACTAACCACAGTTTCAGCGATTTGGAGTAGATGATCTGCCCATGGGAGCGAAACAGTCACCTCCGCAGCCCGTTTACCACTAGCACTTAAAACCTCGGTGCACATAGCCGGCGCATGTGTATCTGGAGCAGAAACACTTTGCACCCCCAGCACCTTGACTCTTGCTTCATCCCTTACAGCCTCCTTCACAGCATCAGGCATCTCCACAGAATCCCCCTCATAAGTGTGCACATGGACGTCTACAAGTTGAGCACCACCTTGTTCACTTCCTACCTCAGTGGGGCCACACTCTTCAGACAAGACAGAAAGCCTGTTTTGGTCAATAGCCAAAAGTTTGCTAGAGGGCAGTGAGCAGTCAGGACTTACATGCTTCCTGACCCCCCTCTTTCCTCTTGGGAGCAGGACCATCCAGTCACTCAAACCACTTACAGACTTGCGGCAAGGTCTTCTGTCCCGGGGGAGCAGCCCCTGCACCTTCTGACTCAGCGTGGGTACACGAGGATGGCAAGACTGAGGACAAAGAGGCAGCAGCAGTAGGAGCTCCCACTGCTGGTTGCGTCAGTGGCTACTGCAATGTCTGCTGCTGAGGTTGCTGAAGGTGTAGAGACAAGGTGGACGGTTCAGAAGTCACCACCCCCTCCGTGGCCAACTGCCTGTCCTCCCTCGTCTTCGCATCGCTCAGCCACTTTTCACGCACATGCACACATGGGTTGGTATCCAAAACATATCCCCTACACGTCGAACAGCGCACACTACAGCAAAACCTCTACAGCCATAACGGAGGCACCTCGGTGGCTGATCCGCTACAGCTAGCAGTGCTGGAACACCCTTAATCCCTAGAATGTCAGGAACCTGCTCCAAAACAACACTGTCCTTTAACTTTAGCACAGTACTCCTAACCCCTGTTGTACAATGTTGTAGACCCTTAATGGAGTGCATTCATACTTATGTGATACCAAGGTCCCACAATCCTGCAGCGCATACCCAATATCTCGCTCGGTGACCGCTATGGGCAGCCAATGGATCCTAATTTTAACGGTACGCTCATGCAAGTCATAAAGGACTGCACGGTATCCATTAAGACTGAGGACACCAGTCTCTTTCACTTTCAGTTTTGCTTCCCTACTCCGAAAGGCGATCTGGTACGCGTTATTTGCCGTGAGGGCACATACTGCAGTGACTTCCTCCAAGTCAGTAATTGCCGCAAGAGCTTCACAGACGTGGGCTACAATGAACGGGCGTCCCGCGTGGTCGGCAATCAGAACCAAGGAGAGGCTCATTGCTACATTCGACAAACCTCCCTTATACAGTGTCTGTAGCCAACTCAAATCATGCCTGAATCCTCCTCCAATTCGAATTCGTTGGCTTCTTCATTCAGATTCCCACCAACCGCTGTCGCATGCGATTTGTGTATATTACCTACAGAAGTTGTAGACTTCGCTGGATCATTGTTGTGGTCTTTGTTGCGAGAATACACACCTTCACACCTTCACCGTTTACGCCAGGTCCTGGGTGTCCCCTCGTATTCTGTGGCTCATCAGAATTCATTGTATAGTGTCATCTCATTCTGTAAGGCTACCGGGCGCTTCGTCCAGGTCGAGGCCTCATCCTGTTAGCCGCTCCTCCGCTATCCAGCTTCTCTGGCTGATGTGTGGCTGCTTTAGGCCCTGTTGTTAATGTAGTTAAAGTTGGTAGTTGGAAGTTGGTTGGACGTGGCCAGCGACGGCAGGTCTGCTTCGGGACTCTGGGTAATTGGGGTGATTCGTTGCGATGTCGCGTTGCCTGGGCACGCTAGTGCAATATGTTAGTTTTAAGCCTAGTTCGTAAGTTTTAAGAGAGAGTGTATGGCTTCTAGGCCTTTTAAACTCTAATAAAATACAGTAATACCTTCAACAACACTCCCTAGCCTCCTGCAATGGCTCCGTCTTCTTAACCCTATCCAAACACCCAACGGCCGACTTTCTCCCAACATACCATAAAACATAAGTTCAGTCTCGCTAATACCTACTTCGGCCGCTCTATCACACACTACTTTAAAAACTTCATCACTCACAGTACCTGTATCCAAGTCCTTTTGTGTTAAAACCGCTTTATGCATTAGCAGATTCAGCAGCTTTCTGACGTTTTCCGCCATGACACACTAGTGTATCATGATAAATGTAAACAACGTTACCAAAGAAATTATATTGTATTCACGAAAAATAAACAAACTGTAAAAACAAAGCAAAATAAACAAAGCCAAAAACTGGTAAAGAGGCCACCAAGTTGAGAGCGGTTCGGCCCTGCAAAGGAGTGATATCAACACGCCTAAGCTAACTAAATGAAACAAATTACAACAAAATTAAAACCAAACCAAAAACCTATAAAGACGTGACTAAGTTGAGAATGGTTCGGCCTTTAAGCAAAAGGTAGTAGCAAAGTATTGAAAACCAATTTCTTGTTGATGTGGAACTTTATTACACATCAGTACGATAGTGTAGTTGAGTCTAATACACAATTTTAAAAAAAGTAGTGATATCATACCAAAAACCAAAACTGGTAAAAGAGGCCGCCAAGTTCCGAATGGTTCGACCCTTCAAAAGAGTGATATCAACACACCAAAACATTTGCCAACTTAATCGCACCGAATGATACTTTGGACGTTAAATGAAAACTTGAACATTGCTACCGAAAGTTGCAATGTTCTAGTTTTCATTTAACCTTGAACTATTAAGCGGTGCGATTAACTTGGCAAATGTTTTGGTGTTTTGATATCACTCCTTTAAAGGGTTGAACCATTCGGAACTTGGCGGCCTCTTTTACCAGTTTTGGTATTAGATATGATTTTAAAATAAAATAAACAAGATACACTAGCAAATTTCTTTCTTTATTCTTAGCAATAACATTAGTCGTCAATTTCCACAAGGGCTTTGGACGATATCAATAAGCAATAAATAACGTACAATGTCAAAAAACAAAACCACAAGCCACCGGTAAAGATCGAAGATCAGCAGAAACTCTACAAATCAAAACGGCAAGGAAACAATTCGATCATTATTTTCCTATTTACATTCTTTTTTCATCCTGTTAGATTCTTCCACTGTAAATGAAGGTTTATGCAGTAGGCCAATAAATAAGAAAAATAACAGGTTGACGGCCAATACAGCATGAATACAGACCTTAGTAAGGAATATGTACAACAAATTTACAGGAAATATAAGTCATACCCAAACGTAACTTCACACCCCGTAAAATTATCCAATTTCGTTTTAAAGGAGAGCACTGAGGGTGCGATAATATGTTCCAGCAGGTTATTTCAAACCTTAATATGTGCTGCACAACGTTATAGTGGGGGCTTTCCACCACCAGTCTTAAAGATGAAACCCCTCGTATTAACACCTGTCTGAAGGAGTTTGATAATTTGGAAGTAATTCCGTGTAAAAACCTTAAACATATGTAAATTAGTCCCCTCCTTGCCTTCTCCATTTGAGTGAAGGAAGGTTAAGCTTATTGAGTCGTGATTCATAAGACAAGCGAAAAAACTTATTCATTTTTTGTGTGACATTTCTTTGCATGTTCTAAGGTATTCTGGAGTCCTTTAGGAAAAGAGGATTCCAAAACGGCACACCAAATTCCAATAATGGACGAACAAGTGACTTACACAAAGTAACTATTACAATAGGTTCTCTCGACGAAATTACTCTAAAGTAGCATATAAGTGATTGCATTAGCTCTTTGAGCAATAGACGAAATATGGTTCCCAAAGGGACCCAAATCTCGCATCACGTTGACCTGGGTAATCATGATAATCACCTAGTCGATATTGAGCCTGGGGGTTATTTTCACCTATCTGTAGTACAGTTACTTTATCGTTGTTTGTCAGAATTTGCCATTTCCCGTTCATTCTAATGCAGCATCAATCGAGAACTGAACAGGAGCAAGGTCTTCGTGTGTACCCACCACAGTCTTGATCTTGGTGTCATCTGCAAATTTAGACTTAGTCAACTCGTTGCTACAGTAAAAATCAGAGATGAAAACCGAGAACAGGGTCGAGGCAAGCACTGATCCTGAGATAAGCCACTATTAACGGATTTCCAATCTGACCGGAGGCCCTCCAGGATGACTGCGATAAGTCGTTTCGACAGCTATTGTATCCAATTGGCAATAGGTCCTACGATGCCCACTATGTTGAGTTTACACTTTAGTTTTTCATTACGAGCCTTCTCCAAATCGTAAAATATAATGTCCAGCGAATTTCCTTGATCCATACTCTTATATACATAGTCATAAAAGCTTAACAGATTGAGGTAGTGGAGACCCAATCGAAACCCATGTTGGCCATCCTCAAAAAATTATACCGTAAATCGCCTAATAACAGCCCTGGCAAAGTTATGGCTCACCCTCTGAATTACTTCATTGCAGAAATCAAGAAATTACCTAGTTACAGGCTGTAACTAGATATTTCACGATTTCTAACCGTAAAGCATCTTAGATCGTAATTTTTCTGTTAGAATTTTTTGACTATAAGCTTCACGCACTCAAGGAAATGAATGTTTTATCCCTCTTAAATCGTGGTTTTTATAGCCGACGAAAATGTGCATAACCTGTTTTAACCTTTAGCAGTCTTCTCCCATTTGGAGCTCTGTTTTCCTAGATCAAAAGTTGTCTTCCCTGCCATGCTCGTAACAACTGCGCATGTCCGGAACTGGGTTTGCCTATATAAGCAGAACGCAGCCGACTGCAATCATATTTTTTCCTAGGGCAATCGCGTGCGTGGTTGCTTTTGAAGCTCTCCTCGTTTCCCGTTTCCGAAGCTTTGACCGTTCCTGATTCCTAAGATTTACGGTTTCTCATGGATTCGCCAGTCCTCTGGCCGTTCTGGACTTCTCTAACGATTCCGGCCTGGATTCTTCTCTCACTCCGACGGTTCCTTGTGTTTGCGACCCCACTTTGGTTGTTCCGGCTGCCTTGTCGCCCGTTCTGCTCCTTGCCCGGTCCGTTGTCCGTGTTCCGGTGCGTTGGCCAACCTCTTCTACGCCAGTCCGAGGCTATGGCGGTCCATTCCCCACGCCCTCCGCTTTCTGCAGTAGTTTCTGCTTTGACATCTCGCTTCCCTGACCAATGATTCCGGGGGCCTTCCGTTCATAGGGGGGCCACTCTACTGGCACCGTAACGATTTTGCTTGTCCTGTAGCCACCTGAAAGTCGGAAGCAGGGCTCTGTCTTCTGCCCATTGCTTCTTATGAGACCGAACTGGCTGTCTGCCTACCCCCCTGCAGGCGGTGTGTCTCTTTACAACGGTATGTATACTAGTTCTCACCTTGGGCGTCTGCTTGGACTCGGCCCGGTCCCCCCCCCCCCCCCTGACCTACCGTCTCGATTCTTACTGGGTCCTATCTTCTAGCCCAGACTTTGGGCGGGCCACTGTCTGCTATCCATCTTGGTTCTTGGAGTGTTACCACTTACGTCTACCATTAGTAAAGCCGATCCCCTACACGGACCGTCGCCTCGATTTTGCTTCCATTTGGACATCAACAGGCTGGAACCGGGCCCCTGCACCCGGCTCGGGCCTTTTGCGGACTGTGATCCACTGTCCTCCTACTTTTTTGACTATGTCACGATCAGCTCTGTGTCCGTCAGTTCCCTTGAGGATCGTCACTGGGCCGTCGTACTGCTTTCCCCCTGGCCTGACTTCCTTGCTACATTCTCCCTTTGACAAGGGACCCCGTTAGGGCCCCAATGCCGGCCTGGAGCCTTTTGTCGGCCGCATTCCGTTGTCCGCCTGTCATTTTGACAGCACGGCTGTTTTCATCAGTCGTTGGAACGTCTCCTTCAGCTTCCATCTATAATTATGCAGTCGACACGTTCGTCTACATAATTCCGGTTTCCTGTGAGCTTCCGCTATCTGCCATTGCTATCTTCTGTATTAGGACTGTGCAGCCTCTTCTGGTTCCTGGTTCCTTTCGTATATCCGGTATTATTACCTTCTGCGCATGGAACTGCGCAGCCCTTTCCCATTCCGGGTTTCCAGTCCGTGTCCTTGATTCGACTTGCGCCCACTGCACATTAGGACTGCACAGCCTCTTCTGGTTCCGGGTCTCCAGTCCTTGTCTTCTATCCGGAATTGGCACCTTCTGTGTGTGAGGGATACGCAGCCTCTTCGGATTCCCGGTTCCTTGTCTTTGCCTTCTGTCCGGCATTACCACCATCTGCGCATTCGGACTGCGCAGCCGTCCTTCACTCTTCAACCCGCATCAGCAACCATTGTTTCGTCTTTCTTTTCAAGTTCTCTCCCATACCGGGCATGTTGACTACTGCTTCTGCTAGTGCTATCTGCAGTTGCTCCTCTGTTCTCCGGAACAGATAGTTCCTGTCTGCCTTCCCTTCAGCTTGTTTTTCGATTGGTTCCTTCCTGCGTCTGTCTGCCTGCTCCCTGTCCTGCGGACGGTTCCCTTGGACCTCTGTCTACGATCACCCATACCTGGGAACCACAGCCACACAATGGAGTTTGTACAATCCTCGGCACTTCTGGCCTCCTCTCTCCTGTTCATAAAAACGTGGCTATTGTCCCTTGGATCCCCCTTCGTTCCACGGATCTGCGTCAGTTCAGCTCGGCTGCGGACCCGTCGACCCTCAGTCCGTGGTTCCGCAGTCCCGCGATTCTGCCGCCATTCTGCAGTTCCACGATTCCGCCGTTCCACGATTCCGCGGTTTCGCGGACCAATAGATCTGTTCACGAAGTATTCGTTCCTGTCTCGTATTCCATCCTCGCCGCCATGGAGAGCGTTTTACTGCGCCCGGTCACACACTAGGCAGATGCGGGGTGCACCCGCCACCTTCATACACGTTCCCCTGATGAACGCTCTTCTCAGCGTCAATCCGGATCCGCTTGACTCTATCGCCGCCCTTCTTCAGGTTGCGCCATCCCCGTCCCCTTCACCATTAGCCGATCCATCTGTTACCGGGTCTTGTTCCTTTACTCCGGTCAGCACTCTGCCGGTACTCTGCGGCTCCCGGTCAGTCTTCATCACTTAAAAAATGTCATTTACTATCAGCATGGACACGGGCTGCTACGTCTCCAGATTGTCAGTTTCTCTCAACTTATTCCGTTTGGCAGTATGACGACGTTCCCGGCTTCGTCCCTGTTTTGCACTGGATCCCTCAACATTCGACCACCTCTACTAGGGACCTTCCTTGTTATCCCTGTAGACGGAAGGGAAAGGCTTTAGGGCTTTAGGGAACTGCACTAGGATTTCTGTGGATTTACACCACCATCCTTCCTTCCGGACTGGGAGGGACCCTACATCAGCAAGCCTTCCTTTCCGTTCGGCTGCTGACCTACTTTTTCTCGCTTAATTCCAATGCCACTCACAATAATATTCATACTCGTAACGAACATTTTTAACATCAAAGTGAATCGCAGCTCCGTGTCCTATTCTGAACACCCGTTCCTCCGCCCAACCTTCCGTTTCCAGCCTGTTATTCGTCCGAGTCACATCGTCAGCCTCTTCGTGGATTTCAGCACCACCAACCACCACCACCACCACCACCACCACCACCATTCCTACTCATGACGCATTCCTACATGTGTTGTTCCAGATTAAACTCCTTCACGGACCTTCCGTTCCGGCTGGCTGTCCCGACTGTGCACTGCCTGTTCCTCATCGATTAACACCTAGGTGTTGATTCCACTACTTATCCCGAACTTGCTCCGTCTATGCCCGATTTCGTTGTGATGGA
>JAHWFP010072087.1:56077-130055 GCA_023313725.1 Lithobius niger | reverse complement strand
TGTGTACCGAAAGTGAAATAAATAGACATAAATCGCTGGAAATAATATTAAGGAAAATTGGAAATTTCCTTATGAGTGTATGATTTGTCTTCCCTCTCCATTGTCTATGGCCGATGCACAATTTCGGTCGAATGGAGTCCTGGTGACGGTTGTGACATTAATAACGGGTTCAGTGAGTTATCTTTATGCCAGTGGAGGATGTAGCCACAGCGATTAAGGTGCCATGCAAGTGATCTGGGGGCGAACTGGGTAGCCGGTTCGAATCCGGGTCATGCCACTCCGACGAAACGTAAGTGCATAAAGGTGGCTTACTGAACTATGTTATGTCTAGTGTATAATTTTCGCTTATGGCTTATTTCCAATTTTCGTTAATACCGAAAGTGTAGTTGGGCTTTTAGCCGAGATCTTTGAATAGGCACTTTTTTTCATTTTGCCGTTTTTCTTCTAAAAACTTGATTGTTGTTCTCTCGAGTTTTCCAACAACTTAACTGTTAATTCTTATTCAAACTTTGAAACTTACTCATAGTAAGGATACGCAAAACCAAAAATGTTGGAACAGTCAATTACAGGCGAATTTTCAGTAGCCAATTTTCTGCCACCATCCTCAGACCAAGTCCAGAGTTCTGTTCGCAACAGCAACATCAAACCTGTGGCGTTTTGACAAAAGGGCGTAAATCCATTTTTTGGAACGAAAGGAGGTATGTTTGAATTAGCTCCGTTTGTTAAATTAGATTGACTGCTTGTGGACTTACCTCCAACGGACACATACAAAATAAGCTAGAAAATGCTAGGGTGGACTAACCTCTCTTTGTCAAAGCAAAGAGAATGTATAGACAAGCCATTTTTGGACTAATCTCAACAATGCCAAAAATGGACTTATGCCCTTTTGTCAAAACGCCACAGAAACGTCAACGGAAAAAAAAATTGAATTAGGTACTTTCCACAGTGGGATTGGCTCCTATAGGGCAGTACTAGTTGTTGAAGGTGCTGTCCTCTTCCTGTGTTGTTGTTAGGAATGGTTTCCACTGGATTTCGAGTTGTAGTAGGTCTGGGTTGGTATGAAGGATTTCCAGAAGATCATCTGCAAGCACTGGAATCCCTTTCTATTTTACACTGCAGAGAAAACAAAACCCCTCTGCTAAATGAGCAGGCCCCTGCATGCCCAAAAATTATGCAGTTTGCCACTGCAGACCTAGTACACCAACTCGAAATCCAGTGGAAACCATTCCTAACAACACAGGAAGTGGGCAACACCTCCAACAACTAGTACTGCCCTATAGGAGCCAAGTCCCACTGAGGAAAATGCCTAATTCAAATTCGTTTTTTTTTTCGTTGACATTTGTTGTGCTGTTGCAGACAGAACTCTGGGCTTGGCCTGAAGAAGGTGGCAGAAAATTGGCCACCGAAAATTCGACTGTAATTGACTGTTACAAACTTTTTGGTTTTGAGTATCCTTATTGTGAGTATTTTCCCTAAAACCAAAGTAAAACGGCAGTGATATCGATGTATAAGACTTCGAAACTTGATTGGAGAAATAGCGAATAATTTCACATGTTGTAAATAATATTTATTTCTATGCTGTGAAAATGTACATTACCTGATTTTTAGCATTCTCCTTCTCCCAATGCTGTTTTATCTAGAGATTTAAGACTTTGAACGCCGCCGCCAGCGTCGCTACCTACTGCGCATTGGTTCTGCGCAGCCTCCTTGATATATAAGCCGAGACGGCGTCCATAATTTCATCTTTTCTTCTCTAGCCCCTGACACCGTCGGACCTGCTGTTCTCATTTTTGCTTCGATCATCATGCCATGCGCCACGGTCACACGCCGGGAACCGGTGGACTGGTCTTTTCCCCGGTTACGGTTCCCGATGCCTCTTTGGTTGACCCACCTTTACTCGTTTTCTCTATGCTTTCGGTGGCCTGTCCCCTGTCCCCCGGACCAGGAACTGTACGGTTTACGGGTCTTGTGTGGAACCGTTTCCTACGGTTCCCACCACGCCGATCGGTCACACTCAAGATACGACCATAACTTTTCCACTACAATGCAGACAGCCACGGCATGCGGCCGCTCTTCTGGACCTGCAGCAAGACTTACTGGGTGCTAAAGAATACTACTGCCGTTCCAAATTACAGCCACTTCAGGGCCACATGCTTCTAGCTGCAACCCCCATTTTAGAAACAGGCACTTCCCCATATGACGCTTTACCTGTCTGCCGAAATTGAGATATGCAACTTTCCCCAGGGCCCCCACATCAAAGTTAGGGGCCTGGGACTAACTACAACAGCGGGTCCCCCTCTTCCGACTGAAATTGTAAAAAGGTTGCACTATGTTATAATATTCTTCGACCATATGTGCTTGGTTGGTTCATTCATTAATCCGGACTGCTTACATTTGAAGGCTTCCCTGCCTAACAAGCTGAAAGGTTTGCACTACTGCTCCTGCTCCGTGCTCGTTGCCGTTGGATTGGAGGTGTTTGTTGGGAGTTCAAAAAAATTCACAATACACACAAAACGAGTATATTACTCGTAGTCTAACTCACAATTGTGGCAAAAAAAAAATTAGGCCGTGTGGGCCCCTTGATTGACCGGGCCTGGGTACAGTGGGTCCACCTAACCCCCGTCCCCCATTGTGGGGGCCCTAACTTTCCCTAATGAGCTGTAGAGATGTCTTTATACCCTATAAGAATTAACATTGGAGTTTGCGGATTAGCTAGTTACTAGTAACACAAATCAACATTATTGAGGACAGTTTTTCTCCATAAAGAACACGTTCCCATTTTCATGTTGAGGTTTTCTTCGTTACTGGACCCAATGGGGAATTTACGCCAGTATCCTGAAATGAGGTATAAGCTTGTTTCAGTTAAAAGACAGTCTGCTAGTGAGGCCGCCTTTTATTCATCAACAATCATATTTTAACGATCGGATGTCTACAATAGGATGATGCACTATTAACTTGGCGGCGTCTATAAAGAATCGATGAAGTCCGGTCAAGACTGATTTATGCAGGCAACCAACTTTATTAATTAGAAAACAGAAACGAGCTCGTTTGATGTTTAAGGTGACGTATTTAACTGATCCGAAGTCAAAACAGCAAAGTAACACAAATAAACTTTCCTGTAAGGTTTCACATACCGCATATTCCTGTACTGTTTAATCCACGTGAAGCCTTACTGCTGTATCCAACCATTGCACACGTAACAATTAAAGCCAGAGTCCAAATTTCAAAACTTTTCAAGCCCAAACAAACGAAGAATGGTGTAAGACTACACTACACACTCGACTACTTTCTTGGCTAAATGTTTTCAGTGTTTTTCAATCACGCCGTCTACTTTCCATTCATCACCCTACTGATGATATAATTTCTCAGTATTTTCAAGCACTTTCTAGGCATGGAATTTCATTGTTACTTTCTAGGATACTTTCATGACTAGCACGAACCCCGAATTACCTGTAGAGCTGTGCTTACGCAATGCACACTAAGACGACTGATTTTTAAACATTTTCTAGCGATGTTGTTTAGCCAAGTAGAATGCACCAATCATTAACTGATCTATCTTGTGCGAAAGTTAAATTGGTAAGAACACTTGAATGTAGCAGTAAGGTTTCACGTGGACTAAACAGTACAGGAACATGCGGTATGTGAAACCATACAGGAAAGTTTATTTGTGTTACTTTGCTGTTTTGACTTCGGATCAGTTAAACCTTACCTTAAACATCATATGAGCTCGTTTTTGTTTTCTAATTCGTTGTACTTTGACATACCAAGTTGGTCTTCTGTAATCCTTGCAAACGCAAGTCATTCGTTTGTTAGTTGGGTTTTCTACAGCTCTCATTCAGCGACTTTGGCTTTTATTCCTAGTATTACAAGCTGGCAAGTCAAATTGGCAATGAAAATTTTTAGCTTTAAAACGGCAGCGTGTCGTCAAACCACTATATAACAAACCAAGCACTATACTATAAACTAATTCGTAATAAGGATAATATTTCCTCTTCATATTTCCTCAAAGTGCGGGTAAATTATTAACTCACAGCATTGTTAGCATTTGTTTGGTCTGTACGTCTACGCCTTGCAGCTGGCGTTTGCTGATTGGCATTATTGCCTAATAACAATGTGTAAAACAATGTAAAACAATAAAACTGATCGTTCAGGGCCCTTTAACTCCAAAATGGCTCGACCAATTGAAGTTTCTATTTCTATAAAGTGCACATCTCCGGAAGTAGCTCTTTCAAATGAGCTAAATCAGGTTTCTAGGACAAATGGTTTAGTCTGTAGAGACCATTGTTTAAACGTGTCCAAATAACGAGAAGTAGTAAGAAGTCAAGCCAAAAATGAAACTCACAATTCCAGCTCAAGTCCAGATCTCCAAAGTGACCAATCGGAAATTAATAAAAGTTGGTACACATGTTCACCAAGTTCAACAAAGCTTATATATTAAATTTGAATGGAAACTATTAAAAGGCACCGGAGAAATGATGAAGCATCGAACTTTCGGCTTTAACATGGGAGACTGATGTCAAACCCTACAGTAAAGGCTACCGCCTTTATTAATAAAAACAGAACATCGTCCTCCTGGAAGAGTGGAAAGCTTGGGGGGGGGGGGGTATACACCGTGAATAGAAATTGTGATCTTTCTCATATTCATTATATTACACGGGGCATCCGTCTTGGGCATTAAGTTTAGGTATTGATGATGGATATTTTGTTTTTAGACATGAAGCTGATGAAGGAATTGAACGGGATTCTGGAGAGGATGAAGATGATGGACAACAAAAAAAGTTGGAAGTGACATTAAACAAAGTTTTGGAGGTAAGATAGAAGATATATAGGATTTTTTTTTAGAATAGTTTGAAGTTACTGAAGAATTCCCAACAAAAATATAGAGCTATTAGGATTTTTTTTTAGACTACTTCAAAAATTTTTAACATTAACCAACAAAAATATAAGGCTTACAGGGCTTACAGGCTTAAAAAATTAGTCACTTTTAAATGATACTTTCTAAAGGCCAAAACGTCAAATTTCTAATCGAGCCGAAAATATGCAATACCTGAAAATTGTTAGCATTTTTCTTAATGTGATTTTACTCCTAGAGATTAAAGTCATAGAGCCACCAGTCCAGCTTACTCTCATGCGCACGCTCATAACTTGCTATATAAACGCTCGGGAGCATCTTTTCTTTCTAGGACGCCGATCGGCTTGAACGTGCCCACTTTACTCCTGGATCTCGGCGAAGGTGTCTCACTCGCCCTTTATCTTCCTTCGCTCTTCGTGATGCCTCACACCTAAGGTACGCCCAAGGAAGGATTGTCCCAGGTTAAAACCCCGCTGTTTTCCTCTTCAATACCAGCGGTTCCTTCGTTCCATCTGCTGGGGTTCTTTACAGTTTCTCTGGACTACCACTCTTAGGTCGAAGGGTTGCCTTACCTTCGACCAAGCGGCTTTCGTAACTTGAAGGCACCGATTTTTTAAACACGGCTACTTCGCCAATCCCTTGAGGTCAGGTGACAATTGCCACCCCTGACCCTCCAAAAGGAACTTTCTTGTTTCTGCTAGGAAAACATAGATAACCTGTGATTTTTTTCATTCGTTCCTCGGAGTGCTGCGTTTCCCTATAGGTTTTTCGGTTCCTTGTAGCCGCCAACGTTGTAACCCGTCTGCGCATGTGCGTGCGCAACCCTCAACTATAAAAGCAATTTTCCGCGATAGACAAGTCATCATTTTTTCTGCCGCATCATTTCCTGCTATTGAACATTCAGCAACTCGTCGTGTGAACCAATGCAAAACAGTCCAATGAACATTCTCACCCATAAAACGGTGTGCCTAATACATCTAGCCGCAAGCCTTCGATGTAGCGGCTTCAAGCTTTATCGCCAGACCCGGCCTTCTGTGTCTTCACTCCAGACAATTCCTCAGTCACTGTGAGACACCCAAGAGTGGACTTTCGAGCCAAAACTCAAAAGCCTTGCGAACCACCTAAACCAATTGTCATCCCAGCTCTATCTAAAATCACAGGCAATGAACGTGAACGTCTCCTATGTCCAGTTCGAGCAGTTCGTTGCTGCATTGTCAGGACCGACACAATAAAATTCACGGAGGCAGAAATAAGTTTTTAGTTGCAATGAAAATGTACTATCTTTTTGCATTCTTCTGCTCAATGATGTTTTGTGTTAGAGAAATGAAGAGATCCTTCCGCGCCGCTACCCACCGCGCATCCTACTACGCAGCCTCCATCATATATAAACTCGAATGGAGTGGTATCAAATCATCTTTTCTTCGCTAACACTGTCCTGTGCGGTTATGCTGCTTGTTATTGTGCTTCCCTTCCACTGCCGAAAGTGCCTCGCGCTTAGGGAGCACCAAGGGAACCATTGGTTCGTTCAACACATTCCCCGTGTTCTGTTCGTTGGATCCCCCCCCCCCCCACACACACACACCAGGGGCTGAGGTCCTTGAACTTGATTTTCTTTCTGTTGGAAGGGGCTCTGTCGAGCCCCCCCTTCCAAATCCGTTACTGTCCGATTCCTCTGTTCCGGTTCTGCTGGTATCACTCCCGCTACTTCGACGATTCCGTGCGATCAACCCGGACGATATATCCCGGGCAAAGGATATTTATGCCCGCCTCAAGCTACAAGTAAAGGCATGCAAGGTTGTAGCTCGGAAGGTAGCTGTTCCTTCTTCAGCCGATCCGCTTGACCTGTCCTCCCGGTCATCTCGTCCTTCTTGTCCTTCTTGTTACTTCGAATTCCGTTCTGGCTAGTCAGTCCGGGGAACCGCTTTCAAAGGAACAGGTCCATGCGCTTATGGACTCTGCTATTAAAACCTTTAAGATGAAACAGCCTACGATTCCGGTTATACTACGGCTTGGGTAGCCTCTGCAGCAAAGAAACCTCGCCGGGATAACGATCTTGGTTCGTCACGGCAGGTCGGCCCGTTCCGCCACCGGTATCCCTCAATCCGGACGACCGTCTCTCCCTGTTCAATGATGAGGATCGTGCATTTTACGCCACGTCCGACATTCCCCCGACTTCTGTGACCATTGAACCGCCCTTTCCGGGTGATCCGGACCCATCCGAAATTCCTCAGCCCGAGCTACTTAAAACTGTGGAAAGTATAATTCCGGACTGCTTTCTTTATAAGCCATCTTCCGATTCCGTCGTGCCTAGCAAGAATCGCAGACTCTCAAGTGACTTTGGCTTCGGTCTTCAGGACCAACTTCCTCATCAGCCACCGGTCCTGGGACAGTCGACCATTCTCTTAACTATGCTGCTTCGTACCGGTGGTGTCCTTCTTGGCAACAACACGCCACTTGAACTTGATATTGAACCGTCGCCTCCGTGGCCCAGCCGTGAAACTGCGTTCTTCTGTCCTACCGGCGACGGCACATCCAATCCCCAGAACTTTGACACATACCCACAGTCCGAATTCCTCATGGCCGAGGCTAAAATGGATTTTGAGTCTTCACTGTTCCTGCCTCGTCGAGCAGCAGTTTCAATTTTTGTGCTTCGTGACAACGACCGCCTCCTTCGTTTGGGTCTTCGGGCTGCCTTTCAGGCTGATGTGTTTAACCCTGCGGCTAATGCTCTTTGTGAACGACTTTATGCGGATCCTCCTCCGACAGACAAGCACCAGCTTGCATTCCGTATCACTTAAGTTTTCAGAAGGCCTGTTTCGCGACCTACCATTCGATGAATTGGAATTCCACCCACCATGTGCTCTGGAATCAACCCCATACCTCTCTTCAGGGGTATGATTCCTAAAGTCGCTCCTCACCTCGACAACTCTCGCACACTGAGACCGGGCCGTCCTCGACATTCCCAATGACCTAGGGCTTCTTCGACCTCACATCCAGACCCCCCGTAGGATAACTGGGTTCACCCTCATTCTGACAGGCCTTCCGCCTCCTCCCTTCCTCAGACGCAGTCGCCCTTTCGTTCCAAGAGCCAAGGGCGCGGACGCAGTCGATCCTTTAGCCGTTCCTCCATACTGGACTTCCCCGGACTGCGCCATCGCGGACGTTTCCGCCATTGACATTTTCCTGCTCCCGCAACCAATAGGGGGCCGGCTCCGCCCCTCTATTCCGGCCTGGCAGGCCATAAAATCTGACTCTACTGTACTTTCCATAATTTCCCATAGCTTCAAACCAGAACTCGTTCATCCTCCTACCTTACGGAGTCCGCCATGGGTACTGGAAGCACCACCGTCCTCCCCGCTGTCCGCCGAGATTCGTGTTCTGCTCACAAAAAGTGCAATACGCGCCGTTCCCAGTCCGGTCCGGCCGGGATTTTACAGCAGCATCTTTCTTTGTCCCAAGAAAACGGGAGGCTCCCGTCTAAATTTCAACCTTCGCCCACTAAATCAGTACATCAAGACTCCGCATACTCAAATGAAAACCATGGATTCGATCAGGCATTCGTTACTTCCCCTCAACTGGACGATTTCTGTAGATTTAGTTGACGTGTATCTTCACATTCCGCTACATGCCTCTGTCTGGCACCTCTTTCGTTTTATTTTCGTTGGAACAATTTACGAATTCCGTTCGGGCCTAAATGCGGCCCCCTCGGATATTCACTCTGGTGCTCCGCCCCGTTCTTGCGTTCCTACATCAACAAGGAATCCGATCATATTTAGAAAATGGGGCTCATTGCACCCCCGTCTATTCCTTTACCCTAGAGTTTGCATGAACAATGTACAGACCTACGTCACAAAAACCGACAAAAACATTTCTCGAATTTCTCAATTCCCGTATTGTTTAGAATTCCGACATAAGCTATGTAGTTTTTAACCTGGTTTAATAACATCAAACCATAACATTAGCATTAACCATAACATAACATTAAAATAATAATAAAAACATGGTCACTAAAAGTTGATTAAGTGGTTCGCAGGAGAGCACTCATGGGATTTTTCTTGGTGCGTGAAAACTTTTTTATACCATAATCTTGAAAAAAAATTCCGATCTTGCATCCATGCTTTCACTATACACTTCCTGGAGTCGATGACCACATCAACCCACTGCTCCATTCACATGATTGCCTTGAAACGAATCTAAGAGCCTTTGGGAGGCATGTCACAACGAATAACTTTGGTTTGAAGAAAGACATGGAATCTGACTTTAAACCATAGATTTTGTACTCCACAATACAATGTAAAGCTGCTGAATTGTTTTCTTTGGTAAAAAAAAAAAGGCCATTGCCAGCATCTCACAAATTGCGAATAAAATGTAAAAAAAAAAAACACCACCCCCACGTCATTTTTTACCACCACTCCTGAGCACCGTTTAATTAATTTTTAGCGGCCTAAGAGACAAAATTGAATGTAAGTGTTCCTACGTTGTTGGTCACATACTCTCAGAAGTATTCCTGATGTTAGCTTCAGTTTGGCGAAGTCTAAAGTTTTTTTTTAACTCTTTCTCGTTGTACTTGTCATTCTAGAGTCATTCCTCTCCGCTTTTATGGAGAAAAATGGGGGGGGGGGGGGGAAATAATTTTAATCCCATTGCGAAGTTACGATGCATGAGTCAGTGTTTATGGAATTTGCAGTTACAGTAATTTTGGTTGAAACGGCAAGGGGAGAGGAGAGGATTAATTTCAGTCTGTAAATGTTGGTCAGCAGAAAATAATTAGGCTACGAAAAATACAAAGATTTTTCTTTGAAGTCCAAAAAAAAGTACCCAATGGACGCCAAAGGTGTTGCAACGAAAGGGCACCTGTGCCATTGCACAATAGCAGTATGGTCAATCCGAGTCTGCTGGTATGGCATGGTGCTGCAATGAAGAACATCTCGACTGCCAGACAAGTGTAGTGACCTTTGGCTTTGGTGTCTTAGCTATGCTATCGAATCCAAGTCCTGCTGGGGTTTTATACTTGATGGGCTTGAGGAATGCGATGTGTGCTACGGCTCTCATGATTGGCTTAGAGCTTACACTAATTAGTAACAAGCTAGCTGATTGGAGGAGTAGGTTCGTCACGTCAGTTTGGTGACAAACTTGAAGGAGTGGTCAACTACAGCTAAGAATGGGCAAAGTAGCTACAAATTAAAACACCCCTTACAGAAAAATTTGGTCACAAACGACCCAATTTAAGTCCCAAAATGGTCACAAGGGCCCAAACTTATCCCAAACTGGCCACAGCAAACCCCAGTACCTGAGGTTTTCATATGTTTGATTCAGATTGGCCCTGGTTTGACCCCCATGTTGATCCCAAATCGTGACCTGCATTTGCCTATTGATCCCAATAGACCCGAAGATAGTACACAATTTGGGGCCTGTTAATTTTTAGACCCCGGATAGGGCCCAAAATGGTCACGAATCGTGACTTAACTAACTTGGTCCCAGTTTGACCCCACTTGGTCACAATTGGTGACCAAAATATTCAGGTTTGGTCACAAGATCCCTACTTGGCCACGGTTTGGGGCTTTAACACCTAGACCCCTGTTTAAACCCACTTGGTCACGAATCGTGACCAATAAAAGTCGGCCTTGGTCACAAGACCTTCACTTGGCCACAATTTGGGACTTTAGCAGCTAGACCCCAGTTTGACCCCCACTTGGTCACAATTGGTGACCAATAATATTCAGCCTTGGTCACAAGTCCTCCACTTGGCCACGATTTGGGGCTTTAGCAGCTAGACCCCAGTTTGACCCAGGTTGGTCACAATTGGTGACAAATAATATTCAGCCTTGGTCAGAAGACCTCCAATTGGCCACGGTTTGGGGCTTTAGCAGCTAGACCACTGTTTGACCCCACTTTGTTACAACAAAGGAAAAGGCGATAAAAAAAAAAACATTTGTCAAATTTATATCGAATGCCCCCCAGTCCAATTTTTTTTACAGCTTTTTTACGTTGGTTTCGTCCTTTTTTTTTGCTTTCATTCATTGTTGTAGTCTGTACAAATACAACAATGGACGAAAGCAATATGAAAGTGGACGAAAGCAAAAAAAAAAGGACGAAACCAATATAAAAAAGCTGTAATTAGCAACAAAAAAAAGTTGGGGGAGGGTTGGGGAATTTCAACAATTTTTATTTTTATTTCATTTGAACAAGTTTTTTGAATTTGGTTTATTTGATGGCCCTGAAAAGGGCCGGTTTTGCTCCTTGTTGGGGAAAAAAATCTTGCTGTAGCCAAGTCAAGGGGGCTTCTGAAAACAGGTCATGAGTAGAAATTCATGGAGAAGCTGCTAATGGCTGTAAAACGAATGTTTGACAACAGCTGGTCCACACTGTTTAAAACATTCACTATTCATTTCATCATGATAATTTGTGGAATCAAACGCTGCCTTTTCCCGGTCGTAATCTGCCTGTCGCGAATGTTAATTTCATCGTTATGCCATTGTTTGGCCCTTCCGTGGTGCGCATTCACCCGTGTTTCATCAAGATATACGAGTCCTATTTTCTCAGCATCGTTGTTTAATTTGACGTAAATACCTTTGACATTGGACAACAATTTCAGGTCGTTCAATGTAAAATTTACGCATGTCAACTTTGCTGTACTTCATTTTTAGCTTCGAAAGCATTATTTGACGCAAAGACGACTTGCTGCCTTTAAACTCTATCTTGGAGATTAGCTTCGAATAAATGCTATTAACGTAGAACAATTACCATCTCGAAAGATTTCTCCTACAGTAGCTTGAAGAATAGGCAGTTTAAACTCCTCCATGTCAGTGACAGGCGAGGGATGCGGTCGCTTCTTACCCGGCATACAGAATGTTGGCCGGCCGGCTATAATTGCAGCCGTTTCGTCGGCTACTAACGCAGCTTTCCCGCTGTTGACAATCTTCTCACTGTATAAACGGAGACGTTTGTTGCCGATGCAGTTCGTTCTACAAGATCACAAACACTAGCAGCTCTCCTTAGCTCTTGAAATAATGAAAGACGTTCTACAGTATTCCCCTTGCTTGGCTATGAAAAGTTTCTCTCTTTTTTGGAGCTTATGCGATCTGAAAATGACGCCATATTGGACTAACTGTTTGGTGCACAGGTTAAAGAACTCTCCCCGCTTAAATTGATGACGTTATGGCTGATGAGGTTTGGTTCCAGGGCTAATCAATCGCCGCGTAATGACCATATAAGGCAAACCGTTCTTTCTTGAAAGAAACTATAGAAACAATCTGCTTACAGTGAATAGAGGACTTAAGGTCTGATGACAAAAAGATTCCCAGTTCTTTAATTGTAGAATCAGAGGTCAACTCAAAATCGTTTAAAATGTAAGTATACGTTGGATTTGTCCTAACGATGGGGATGATGTGAAATTTTTGGGCATTAATCGGTAATTGCCATAGTACTGACCAATTTTCAACATGGTTTAAAGCAGATTGGAGTGTAAAATGGTCATCAATAGTTTTTATTGGCTTACACGATTTAATGTCATCTGCGAACTTTGGCATTTTGATACTATTGCCATTTGGTGAAAGATCAGATATGAAGATTACAAACAAAAGTGGCCCCAGAACTGACCCCTGCGGGACGTCGCTAGTAACCGACATAGTGTCGGAAAGAGAGTTTCCAATAGAGACTGTCTGCGTCCTACACATGAACAAATTCTTGATCCATGACAGGACAGTACCTCCAATACCAAGATGTTGTAATTTATTCAACAATTTGGCATGCACGGCCGAGTCAAACGCCTTGGCAAAATCGATACTAATATCATCGACAGGTGTGCCCTGTTCGACAGATTTTGTCCAATCATTAAGACAATTAAGTAGCTGGAGGGTAGTAGATTGACCAGGAAGAAAACCGTATTGGTCATTTGGTACAAGACTTATGTTCCCTAAGATGTTGCAGAATACCATCACGAACAATATGTTCAAGAATCCTGCAAAGAACACATGTTAAAGAGACTGGGCGGTAGCTTGATGGATCTGCTGCATTCCCCTTTTTAGTCTTCTGTACGCCGTAACCGGCGAGAAGACTATTGCAACGACTTTGTCCGTCCGTCCGTCGCTTTTTTCAACTTCGCAACAGTACCAGATATTGACGACCATTGTTTACAAGGTCCATTGTTTACAACGTCCATTGTTTAATAGACTGCTTTGACGCGTCCATTGTTTACAACGTCAAGTTTAATAGACTGCTTCGACGTAACTAAATTAAATAACAGCAGTTGTAGTGCATGATAAGAGGTGTGCGCCTCAACATTGGAAGTGGAGGAACCGTACAGAAGACCGATGCGACTAGGCAGTCGCTGTAACCGCTTGTTGAAAATTGGACACACCCTGGCCAATTGCCAACAGTCTAGTACGGCAATACTCCATACCGTTATCTGTAAGAAGGCTCTTTTATTTTCCTCCTGTTTCCCATTTAACACGAGCTCGATACAATTCAAAGAAATGAAATGCTTTACGTTTCGTGGCCATGGTGTAGACTGCATATCGCCGGGAGTAGTCGTCAATGAAGGAGACGAAATATTTTGCACCTCCTACTGAAGTAATCGGGGCTGGTCCCCATCCATCCGAATGGCCTAGCTCTAATAGCGCATTTGACCTCCTTCCTTCAAATAACACATGTCAGGCTCTTGTTGACTTCCCAATTCTCATGAAGCAGACAGAGTCTGGCGAATCATTTGATAAACTTTGAATACCACGAACTTTGTTTTGATTTACCATTCTTTTCAGAAACGTGATGTTGACATGGCCAGTGCATTCATGCCATAACGCAGTTTCTGTCAGTCTAGTGGGAATCAGGTGCAGTTGCAGATGAAACCTTGGTAGATGTGACCTTGGTTACAGAAGATGCCACGACACTTCTCTACCTGTATTTCCCTTAGCGCTGGCTTGGGTTTTTTCTGTGCTACCTGCAGTAATCTGCTGTAGTGCAGACGCATCAATACCAACTGTCCTTGAATAGCAAAAAACTCCCCTCTTGCAGGAATCGACAGGAATGGTTCACCATGTGGGTAAAGTAATAACAGACCTTGTTGATCTGACATAAGACGGAAACCGGCTTTAAATATCTTCATCCTGGAAATTAAGTTCCGATGCATTCCAGGTGCATGCAAGACATCTTCCAAAATTACAGAAACCGTCTTCCCCTTTTACGGAACCGAAATATGAATATCTCCCAATCCAATTATTCTCGATGTGCCCTCAGCTAAGTGTGCAAGGGTCAGGTTCATTTTCGGTAATTAGAAAATCATTGCTGTATCAAAAATCCACTCTAGCATCTTCACTAATGCCACGTTGGCTTCCACAAAGAATGCACCACTTCTCTGCAATGTTTGGCCTGAAGAAACACTAGGAGGCCGACGAGTATTATTACTTGTTTGCATTCGAGGCTGCTGGCATTCTCTTGCATAATCGCCATCTTTTCTACAATTGTAGCAGGAAAACGAACGAGGTTGTGGGTTCACATCTGCAGGTCGGTCATTTGGATAAATTCTTCTTCGTGATCGACCACAATTTCGGTATTTGGGCCCACTCTCCATACTATCATCTCCACGCAATGTTGCGGCTAATGCATGATTGGTTTGCTCTTCTGCTTGCAAAAATCGTGCCATGGGGTAACGTCGGTCGTACTCCATCAATATCGCTCACGAATAGTCTTTGGAATGAAATCGGCATGTGACAAGGCATAAAGACGTTCAACAACTGAATCCCAATCAGGAGGAAGGCCGCACAGCATTTGGTAGGCGAATTCATCACCAGGGACATTTTTTCCGGCTTCAATTAAGTCAGTTATGGCATTTTTAACACGACAGACATTTGACTTCATCTTCATAAGCATAAACTCATTCCTTAACTGTCCAATGCAGGCACGGGACTTGGGTTTGAGGATTGTCTTCAATGCATCCCAAGCTTCCTTTGCAGTTGTACAGTCATGGAGCATAGGCTTCAAGTCATTTTCTACTCCAGTTATGGTTACTAAGGCACATGATTTGCGAAAATTATAGCATGCTGAGGTGTGGCAGCGTTTACTGAGGCCGAGGGTACGACTTCCGCACCATCCACAAAACCATATAATCCCCTTTCATGCAAAAACATGCTTGTGTCGAATTTCCATGAGTGAAAGTTTGTATCGTTTAGTTTAGGAAACCTCAATGATGTTCCACCCAATGGCATGGTCTCCATGTCATACATCTTGGACTGATATTATAAATTGAATGATTCCAGTATTAAACACAGCAATTAGTTGAGCAGCACAGTTCAGTACTTTCACTACACAGAACTCACTGTAGTTACTAATGACCACTGTTCTATGACACCCACTTACACAATCAGCCATTCCCAAATTTTGTCATGTCCTTGTTGTTCATTTCCTTGTTCCATTGGTTTTATGCAAAAACATAATGAAGACTGTCGCATGAGCGCCTTATGCCATCTCCTCATCGGTGTCTGGGTGACCTACCAGGCGGACGTCGTTAACGCAGCAGCTAATGCCCTGTGTGAAAAACTGTTTACCGAGCCTCTCCCAGAGGGAACAAAAGAGTTGGGCTTTCTTATTAGTCAGGTTTTCCGCAAGGCCTGGTTTGCCACATACCATTCTATGAATTACTTCACATGAGTGCTTTTCAACTCTACGCGTCTACTCCAAAACGTCGTCCTCAATTTAGCGTCGAATCTTCACGATTCTACTCGTCATGCGCTCCTGAATCAACCTATTCACGAATCCGATACGCTCTTCTGGGGTCTGATCCCCAAGCTCGCTCCCTACGTTGACATTACTCGCTAGCCCAAACCGGCTCAGCCCAAGCCCGCTCGTCTACCCCAAGCTGCGTCTCACTCACACGATGTCGATTCTCGGCACGATTGGCTATCTCCACGCGTCACGAAGACCGAGCCCCGACTCCTGTTCATCATGATCTCCCACCCTTTTGAACCACGAGCCTCGGGTGCAGGTGCCCCTCCTGTCGTAACGCCACGCCCGATCGAAGGACTCGCAATGCCTCTCCTGGACTACGATAACGAGGCCACTCGCAGACGTTTACCAGCCGACCCATCCCATGGGGGGGGGGGGGTGTCTCCGCCACTTCCCCGGGCATCACAATCAATCACCAACGATCTCCTTGTTTTGTCTATCGTCACCCACAGTTTTCGACCAACCTTCTCTCAAACTCTTCCTGTGATATCTCTACCCTGGTTCGAGGCGACCAACACGTCGCCCCACCTCTGTACCGAGATCTCCAGTCTCCTAGCAAAGCATGCTATAACGAGCTGCTCCCAGTCCAGAGCAACCCAGCTTCTACAGTCAGATTTTCCTTTGCCCCAAGAAAATGGGTGACTATCATTTAATTTTCAATCTTCAGCCTCAATCAGTTTGTCAATTCCCACTTCCAAATGGAAACCTTGGATTCTATCCGTCTGTCTCTGTTACCCCACGACTGGACAATTTCTACAGATCTTGCGGACGTCTACCTTCGCATTCCTCTTCATGCGTCTGTCCATCACCTCTTCCGATTTATCTACAACGGTACGGTCTCCTAGTTTCTCTGACTCCCGTTTGGCCTCAACGCGGCTCCCCGCATCTTTACTCTAGTACTAAAACTGTCTAGCTTACTTGCACCGTTTTAAATTGGAGCCAACGCCTATCTCGACGACTGGCTTCTCTTTCACCAAGATGGCTTGCAACTGCTATCATCAATTGAAACTTCACTTTACGTCTCCTGCATCGGTTGGGCCTCTGCATCAATTTCCCCATATGCCTAGCTCCGTTCAAAACCTTTGTCTTTCTTAGCATCTATTTTGACTTAGCTCGGGCCACGATTATGCCCTCTCCTAACAGATTTGCCATGCTTCTTGCAAAGACATGCTCCTTCCTATGCCTTACGGTCCACAAACTCTCCGACCTCAACTCTTCTACTGGTATCTTGTCTTGTGCCCTACGGCAGGTGGATGGTCCGTCCCTTTCATCACTTTCATGTCGACATATGGCCCGACCACTGCCATTTATTGGACACCGATCCGGGCCACCCTAGGTCCTCCATCTTTTCCATGGGCACACTAGTATGGTGGATCACGCCATGTCTCACAGACTGTTCCTCTTTATGAGCCCCTTCCAGATCTTCACCTGTTCACGGACACGTTCTTACAAGGCTGTGGAGCTCACATAGATTACCATACCGTCTTCGGGGCTTGGGATCCCAACGACCGGGATTACATCAACATTTAGGAGCTGCATGCAGTTTTCGCTCTACAACATTTTCGCGACCTCGTAACAGGGAAGATGGTACAGGTACACACCGACAACACCACAGCAGTCGCCTATCTTCAAAAGTGGGGGACTCGGTCCCAATCCCTTCATCAGGTCACCTCCCTCATATTCAGCCTTTGCATCACATCTCAAACGGTCCTCCTTCCCTTCCATATTCCTGGCAACATGAATGTCGTCATGGACTCCGTGTCTTGGCAGTCTTCACCAGCCGGAGAATAGACCTTCAAAACGTTCATCTTTGAATCTCTTTTCACTTTGTGGGGTCGTCTGATGGCTGACCTCTTCGCCAAAAGGCTCAATGCCAAACTTCCCCATTTCGTCAGCCCGGTACCGGACAGCCAAGCTTGGGCTGTGGATGCCCTCACCCTGAATTGGGATCATCTCTTCGGATATCTATTCCCTCCACCCAGGCTTCTGTCCCAGGTTCTCTGCAAGATTGCTCGGTCCCCGAGTCTCTTCATCCTAGTTGCACCCAATTGGCCAGCGGCCAGCTCCTTGTTTTCCGCTTCTGCTCAATCTCCTCATCGATTCCCCACGGTCTCTTCCGAGCGACCCAGATCTTCTCTCCCAGCAACACAGGACCGTGTTACATCACTGACTGCAGTCCCTGCGACTACACGGGTGGCTGTTATCGTCCGATTACTCGAAACGACAGAAGTTTCTTTGGAACAAGCCTCTCGCATCGTCTCCAAGGCTATTTGGGCCTCTACCAATAAGATCTATGACAGCCATTGGTACAGATGGTTTTGTTGGTGTCTCAGAAGGCAAGTCAATCCAGTTAATCCCTTTATCTCTGATATCTTAATTTTCATGAACAATCTCTGAAGGACGGTGTCCGAGGATCAACTATCCTGGTCTACTGCTCAGCCCCCCTTAATTCCGTGTTTAAAGCTGCCAGCGGCACTCACCTCTTAGAAAACTTTCGCAATTCTTCCCTACTTCGGTCCTTCGAGATTGAGTTCCCTGTAGTTTGACAACTTCCCGTACTGGGACCTTTCCATTGTCCTGTCCTCCTTGTCTTCGGCTCCTTATGAGCCACTTTCATCATGCTACCTCAGTCATTTAAATCGTAAGACTATTTTCCTCGTAGCACTAGCTGCTTGTCTACGTTGCAGCAAACTTCAGGCCCTGTCTGCCACCCCAGCAGACTTTTTTTTTCTTGGACAACTATTCTGGGGTAACATTGACACCACAGTCCTCTTCCGTTTATCATTCCATGTCTATCTATGCTCGTCGGCAACTAACCTGAACGAGCCCTTTGTCCAGTGCGGGCGCTCCGTTTAAAGGAATCCAAGCTGCGGACATTCCCAGCTTTTTCTTCCATTCGCTTTAAGCTCGGGTGAAACCTCCGCCCGCATGATCTCCACTTGGATCAATTCCGTCATTCTTCACGTCTACGACGCCGTGGTTGTCAACCACACTGAACAGGGTATTCGCATAAACACTCACAAACTTCTTGCCATTTCTGCGTCCAGGGCCTTCTACAGTAATATTCTTATTACGGACATAATGGAAGTAGCTTCCTGGTGGAACCCAACCGTATTTACGTCATGCTGTCTCCATGACATGTCTGCCCGTGCCGATGGGCTCTACCGTCTCGGTCCTTTTGTCGCAGATAGACAGATACTTTGATCCCCTTAAGCAATGCGGTCTTCTTCCACGGGCTTCTTTCTCACACCGTTTGCGAAGTAGTTTCTTTTTGGGGAGCCAGCTCGCCACCCAAGGGGGTCCGTCAAGTAGCGCCCGCCGCCTTTGACGAGGTCTGAAGAATGCTAAAAGTTAGGTAATTGATATTTTCGTAGCACATAGAAACATTAAAATACCAGGGCCACCTGGTTGATTTTTGTTTCTATTGCCTTTATAAAAATACACATTGTCTTCTTCCTACCCTCCTCCCCTCTTTGTCGCTACTTGGGAACCAGAGGAATAAAAGATGAAGCATCGACTGCCAACTAAGCTTATATAGATGGAGGCTGCGCATATTAGCTGCGCAGTGGGTGGCGGCACTGGCAAAGCTGAAGAACTAATCTCTAGAACACACAGCATAAGCAAAAGGAGAATACTAAAAGTTAGGTAATGTTTATTTTCATAAAGGCAATAGAAACAAAAATCAACCTGGTGGCCCTGGTATTTTAGTGCTTTTTTTATAATTAGAATGAACTGACTCTTTCTCATTCATGTATTCTGTAACTTGCGTATTTGTTGTTTGTTTTAGAGATGTATGCACCACTTGTCTTCACCTGCACAAGCTGATGCTCATTACAAAGCCGTATGCAGAGCATTAGTGGCTGAGGCCCTTGAGCTCTCTACTTTTCTTCAGAAGATCTCTCAAGGGACACAAGTATGTGTAACAACCTAATTGTTAATTACTATTTTTGTCTATTCTGCATGTAGGTGCTGTTGTTTGTAGACATGTTAAGCTAGTTTTCTTTACCATAATTTGGAGTGGTGCTTTGGAGTGATTTGTGCTTCACTGAAAAGTTGTCATTATATCACTAACATTACCGAAAAATTGTAGAACGGTTGCACATTGAGCCAGTGATAATACCCAATACCCAACAACTGGTTAACTATTCCATCATTTACAGCCTAGAGTTGCTGCCACGATGTCTAGGGTAGACTGTAAGAATATTGTCATCCCCAAGGATGAATGTAGCAAAATATAAAATAATAACTACTTTGATATCCATGATGGAAATGATCCATAGAGGTAATTGTGAAAACGGTGATCATTCACGTTTCGTATCGCGAAAGGTGTATAGCGATGGTTGTATGGGCATATTTGTACCTTACACTCCCAGCAAATATCCAACTTTTTTTTTCTAATTCCTTATTTTCTTACTTTTTTCCTGTTTTCAGATGTACAGTTCTCTACTTTTTTTTCAGCCGTGCTTATTTTGTTTGTAAATTTAAGTGTAAATTAATAAAATAATGTATAATATTTTAGTTCAATACGTAAGGCCATGGAGCCGGAAGCCCACGTAGTGTGATAGTATATAAGTCCATGGTAAGGCATACTCGGTCCCCGACTTGTTTTCAACGTAACGAGGTGTTCTGCGCGTGCGCGTTGAAAAGCTTTACTTCTGGTTTCTTATCTTGCGTGACGGTTGCGTTTTCACAAGTCTACCGTCAACGTGCAAGCGTAAATAGTTGGTTAAGTGCTTAGCCTGCTATTGTGTTTCCACTGTTTAAATTTAGTACTAGCTGTTTGTAATTTCGTTTCTCGATACAATGAATGGGTATTAAAAACCTTAAAAAAGTGCTCTGTATTACGTCACCATGTGCGTTGGGCTTGCTGAGCTATCTCCAATGGAATGGTTTCGTCACGCATTTGGTTATTTCCAGTTTGTAGAGCGTCGACAATCAGAAAATATTTCGAAAGTTAATGAGCCACAATTCTGTGCAGCAGCTTTTCATATCCTGCTAATAAAATAAAAATGTATCACTGCCGTTGGGTACGTTATAGTGGACACTGCCGCTGCCCTTTTTGCCTTAAATCATCGTGGGTCAAAATTTGTTATGTTGATCTTGGGTCCTACAACAAAAATGTAATTCGTACTTCCGCGAAATTATAACTGATTTTAACATTCCAACAGACCATTTTAACCAGTAGAGTGCACAGACCACCGAGATGGCAAGGGCAACGTTTGTAAAAGGGCACGCTGAGGTATTTTTTCTGGAGACCTTTTTTTTGCTCGTCAGTTTTTTTTTTTACCCTTTTTAGCTTGTCTCTCTTTTTTACCATTTTATGCCCCTTTCCTGGCCTTCTTTTTGCCCTTTTTAGGCCTCTATGCCCTTTCTCTGGTTGCAGCACCGCCGTTCATCGAGTCAGAAAACCGAAATACGACATTTTTTTACAAAAAGAGTAAAAAGGGCATTTTTTCGAAAAGGGTAGGCCGCCACCGGTGCACGCCACTGTTTTTAATCGGCTCGAACGAGCCTTACTATGGCTTAGGCCTTTCACTTCAAGACTAACTCAAACGACTTTGGAGTTAGGCTATTTAGCGAAAACTACTCATCAATTGTGAGATGAGGATGAAAAAATAGCGTAGTAGCGATATATTCTGTTTTTTACTCCTTTTTACACCCCCCCCCCCCAACGGCTATAGTGTTAAAATAGTAGCGGTGCAGTCTTGCTGAAGAAAATGCTTACATATTTCACGTCTCGGTGGAGATTATTACGATATTGCTGATAGAATGCGTAGGCTTTTTTTTTAGAACAAGTTACAAATCTTTAAAAATGTTCAGAAAAAAGTGTTGGCGGCCTAAAAATTCATTTTTCAAATACGACCATGTCAGACTTGTCCCCTGCTCCTCAAAAAAAAAAAAAAACTAGAGCCATCGCTGTCTAGCTTGAAGAGCTACTTTTTTCCAGCTGCTGCCCTGGGATCAAGTTATTAAAGAAATTTTTGTTAAATTGGCTTTGGTATCCTAGATTTAAGAATGCTCTTGAAACGAGTAAGCTTTTATCACATTTACTGTTATTAAGCCTGATATTATACCGAAGGGTTCCTTATTTTTACCTACTTTTTAGTGACAATTCCTTATTTTTCCTTATTTATGACTTACAAAATTCCTTATTTCCTACTTTCTCCCTCCCCTAAAACCCGCCACGACCCCTGTGTTTGGGATTGGCTAGATTTTACAAAATCCTAATCCTGTACAAAACAGGATCAAGACACACGCTAGTGTGCCGCCCGCCAAGATAAAACGATAACATCCAGATAATATGTATATATGAGCATGGCGACCACTAGACACGTTGTGCCTATACAGCAAAGGAAGTTTGGCTGTTTTCAGGCATGTGAGGATAAATAACAATCCCATAGAAAAGGCTGAAACTTGTTTGATCGGGAGACTTTGGTCGCCTGACAACATAAAAGTCACTGTTGACCCATAGCTTAACGTTTTCTTGTTGAAAAAATGAAATGAATAACGTTGATATTTGCCTAATCAAGACACACGCCAGTGTGTCGCCCGCCAAGATAAAACGATAACATCCAGATAATACGTATATATGAGCATGGCTACCACTAGACACGTTGTGTCTTTACAGCAAATGTAGTTTGGCTGTTTTCAGCCATCTGAGGATAAATAACTATGCGACAGAAAAGGCTGAAACTTGTTTAATCGGGAGACTTTGGTCGCCTGACAACATAAAAGTTGAAAATAGCCGTGAATAACGTTGATATTTGCCAAATTACTAACTACTAACGCTTGTTTTTGTATCACGAAAATAAATTCTTCCATGCGGTAAATAAAGCTGGTTCTTGGCTCATTTTACAGGTATTGCTCTGGAGATGTGCCCTTTTCATATGGACCTTTCTAATTGGTCAAGTGGTTCAGGGGTTAGGGAGCTCCAAAGGTCCAAAGTGGTTGTTTTACATTGTTTTAAACATTGCTTTTGTGCAACAATGCCAAACTGACAAAGAAATTCATGCCTTTCCAAGGAGATACTGCAATACTAATATAAATGCTAATCAAATGAAAAAAAGTGACTGCTGTCCTCAAAATCACACACGGACGAAAAGCTTGGCGGGAATCCTTAACAAGTTTTGTTTGGGGTAGATAAACTATAATACACCTTTTTTGGAGTATAAATAATACTTACTTTAAACTTCACAAAACGTAATTTTAAATATTGTCGCTCAATACCAGTTTCGCCATCTGATGACAAACGCAACTATTAGTTGTAGGGCCAAAATCTGCCACACGATGGCAGGGCAAACGGTAAACGCTGGTTGCGGAATCATCCAAGTAAGGTACTCCTCTCATACTTCGTATGCTTTATGAATTTCCTCTTGGTAACGCCTACTAGTCTAACAGGTAGCAAAGCCTTTACACACTCTCCCCTCAAGATTTACAACCAAAAAGTTACATTAAAATTACTGTTCTCCATCGTAGAATCCTCCTCACTGTGTTGCAAGATTGAGATCCTTCCCTATGCCTACGGCGTTTTTACCTCATTAATGCAGTCATTTATGCAAAATATTGCGTCACTTCCGCCTCTATCCCACTTCCCCCTACCCTGCTCGCGTCCACCAACTCTTTTTCTTGCCGCTGGCGCGTGCAGTCATAAATTCTTGAGCTACGATTGTTGAATTACTGAGGGGAATTCGTTTCGAACTATCGTTTTCGCAGTTGAACTGAAGTGCGCCATCTTTCCAAGCAAAGCAGCGTGGCTACGAGGCTACGCGCTTTGTGGTGAGTATTTCTATCGATACTGGTTGGAGAGTATTAAGATGGCGACGGCAGATTTTGAGAGAACGAAAAACGTGGCGGCCTGTTCGGCCGGCCAAGTGCGTCCGCACGTGGATATAATTGTTTCTTGAGAACGTTGCGGCAGTGGTTTAATACGGATTGTCAGGTTCGTAGTATTTATTTGTGGTTTGTGTGGCGGAATTTGGCAGAGAAGTGTGTTTGGGAGTTCGTATGTGAAACCCATTGTCGGAGTCGGTAACTGACCGAACCGACAGGAACCGCGAGTGGCGGACGGTGGAAAAAAGTGGTTGGAAAAGTAGTTGTTGGGGGTGATAAAAAAAGTACAAATGGCTCAGTTTTAAAATTTTTTTTGGGGCGATGCGGAACGCTGGGGCGTGTAAGGCATCGGCTCTACCGTGTGCGAATAGGTAATTTTGTTGGATTGGATTGTTGGAAAACATAAGCTGGAACGGAGCTTGGAAATAATGAGCACATGGCGTGCTGGAAGTTTGAGAGGCCATTGGGGCGTCGCCGGCGGTGTTGGATATTGTAGACGGTGCTGGTCTAGAGTTGGGAAATACGCCACATCTGAGAGCGGTTTCGGCGAGACCGCCATTATTTGACGATGCGAATGAGATTGCACCGAAATTGAGCGAGATGTTAGCTCAAGGTGTACTTGAGAGAGTGAAAAGCGGGAGTGTAGGATGTGTGTCACCGAATTTTTTCAGTGGTAAAGCCAGTCGGATTGATCAGGATAAATTTGAACCTGAAAGGCTTGAATGAGTTTGTAGTGGTACGGAAGTGCTTGCTACTTGGATACACTACGGAGGGTAGTAGAGCATTTACAGCCAGGGTAGTGGATGGCTACCATCGATTTGTCAGGCGTTCTATGCAGGGGCAATAAAGGACGGTGCACGACGATTGTTAATGTTTTCCTGGCAAGATTGTCTTTACCGTTTTTGTGTGCTGCCATTTGGGTTGGCTTCGGCCCCGGGTATTTTTATGAAGCTTATGTCAGTGGTGAGGCGCTTCTTGCTCCGGGCAGGTGTGTTAATTTTCGTTTACCTGGATGATTTTGCAGTGGTAGGCCCGTGTGCGGCGTGATGTGCGGAACGTGTTGGAAACCTTGCAGAAGTTAGGCTTTTTCGTAACTTGTGGAAAGAGTGTGCTGGTGCTGTCGCAGGCCTTGCAATTTTTGGGTATGATGTTGGATCTGCAGTCAGCCCGTTTTGTGCTGCTGCCTGAGAAACAGGCTCGTATGGTACGATTGGTTGCGGGACTGCAATGAGACCCGGTTACGGTTGTTAAGGAGCTTCAATGGTTGTTGGTGCTGGCAGAAAGTTGGTTGTGAGCCGTGGAAAACGGCGAGTTGCACACACGTTGGTGGCAACACGACCTGGTGACCTAATCTTTCCGAATCTTGTAACAGTGCACAGAGGCAGCCTCTCGCAAGGATCTTGCGAGGATTTGAACTGGTGGATGAGTCGCTCGGTGGTAGTGAATCCTGGTCTCTGTGGAGGTGCAGTAGTGGTAACAACGGGTGCCTCGGACATGGGCTGGGGACCAGCCTCTGGGGATTCGCAAGCACAGGGAAGGTGGCAGCCCAGGGAGGCTGCCTTGCATATAAATGCGAGAGAATTATTGGCTATGCTAAAGGTGCTAGACGTTTTTGGAGACCTGGTCAGGGGACGGGTCGTGCGAATCCTTTCGGATAACGTGGTAGCCGTGTCGTACGCGATTCATCAAGGGGGACGAAGTCCTAGATGCTTAATGCCATGGTCCGTTGCCTAGAGCAGCATAGAAGTCAGCTGGAGTGTGTGGTACAGGCGGTATTTGTGCCGGGGAAGTTGGATATGACAGCGGATGGTTTGTCTCGAAATTTCTGGGACAGATTTGACTTCCGATTGGGTACTGCGGCGTTCCAGAGGATTCATAGGTGGTTTGGGACGCCAGACGTGGACGTGTTCGCAGCAGAGGCGACGGCACAATTGCAGCGATTTGGGTCGTGGGGACGCTGCCCACGGGCCGAGTTTGTGGATGCGTTCAGTGGGAACTGGGGCCCGTTCTTCCGGTACCTTTTCCCACCGTGTCCTTTAATGGGACCTTGCGTCGACAAGCTCGTCGTGGATTGAGTTGAATGGGCAGTACTGGTGACGCCGTACTGGCAGTGTGCGGCCTGGTTTGTCCGGCTGTTGGCCTGCGCCAGGGAGGGACCGTATCCCTTGCGGAGCGCAGGGGCCCGCCGCTGGGACCCGTACTTAGACGCCGAGGTGGTGGATGAAGGGGTTCCCTGGGAAGTCTGGGGGGTAGGTACAGGCTGATTACTGAGTGGGACCAAGGTCACCACAGCCATCTTCGGAGCGATTCCGGGGTGTGCACAGCTTACTAATCCATCCCAATGTTGTAACACAGTGAGGAGGATTCTACGATGGAGAAATGAAGATTCTCCCAGAGAACTTGTTCTTGCCAGGAGAATGTAAGTTCTCTGAGTCGAATCCGACGAAACTGTGTTACAAACACTGCCCGCCCGCCTCCCTGCATGGAATCGTGCATTCGCAGCAAGAAAAGAGTGAGTGGACGCGAGCAGGGTAGGGGGAAGTGGGATAGAGGCGGAAGTGACGCAATATTTTGCATAAATGACTGCATTAATGAGGTAAAAACGTGCCGTAGGCATAGGGAAGGATCCCAATCTTGTAACACAGTTTCGTCGGATTCGACTCAGAGAACTTAGATTCTCCTGGCGAGAACAAGTTCTCTGGGAGAATCTTCATATTTCGACTTAACTCCTAGCCATTCAAAGTATGCAATACTCCTACAACTAATTACCCCTATTCCTCTGCATCTCTACGCTATAAACTGAAATTGTTTATTAAACCTAAGCATAATCATGTGTGTTGGACGTACAACGAATATGTGAGGTAGCGTGCAAAGTACTTAGTGTGGTAAGTATAGACTTAGACATCAAATGTAGATAAACTATAACTATAGTTATAGTGTGTAGATAACTATAGTATGTCGCCACCAAGTAATAGTAGTAATAGTAATGGGATTGTAGTCATCCCATTTTTAAAAATCGATTGTTGATAAAAAAAAGAAAGGTGGCTCACTAGAAGACTGTCTTTTAACTGAAACAAGCTTATACCTGATTTCGCATACTGGTGTAAATTCCCCACATGGTAGAAATCGTTTGAATCAGGTGTCTTGGGTACAGTAACGAAGAAAATGTTAACACGAAAGTGTGGGAACGTGTTCTTTATGGAGAAAAAGTGCCCTCAATAACGTTGAGTGTTACTAGTAACTAGCTAATCCGCAGGCTCCCATGTTAATTCTCATAGGGTATAAAGACACCTCGACAGCTCATTAGGGAAAGTTGCCAGATCTAAATCTCGGCAGACAGGTAAAGCGTCATATGGGGAAGTGTCTTTTTCTAATATGGGGGTTGCAGCTAGAAGCATGTGGCTCTGAAGTGGTTCGTAAGTTCAAAATTATTGTTGTAACCATTGTTTGTATTGTCATGCAACAGAAGATTATGACATGTTTAAGTGTTACACGCTTATCGTTTCAGTACTTAATTGTCACAATACATTGTTGTTGCAAATAAGGTGGTTCACTAAGAGACAGAATAACTTTTATCCACCCAAAACCAAACTGGTATAAGAGAAGCCGCCAAGTTTCAAAAAAGGGTCGGCCTTTCAAAGTAGTGCTATCATTCAACCAGGGAAAGGCCACCAAGGTTAATCCTGTTAGCCAAGTTAATCGCACCTACTAATAGTTCGAAAGTTAAATAAAAGCTAGACCATTGCTACTGGCGGTAGCATATTTCAAGTTTTCATTTAACACCCAAAGTATTATTAGGTGCGATTAACTTGGCTAACAGGATTAACCTTCGCGGCCTTTCCCTGGTTGAATGATATCACTACATTGAACGGCCGATCCTTTTTTGCAACTTGGCGGCTTCTCTTATACCAGTTTTGGTTTTGGGTGGATATCACAGCTTTCATAGGACTGTGAATGAACGAAGGATCAGACGGTTTAATCATCCCCTCTACGTTTTCTGTCTGCGGAATTTTATGTCTAGAAATTTGCTCATTCATAATTTTCACATTTGCAGTGGTCCAATTAGCCGTTACGCCAGTGAAATTGACACGGTCAGAACTTGCATAGGCTTGTAAATGTACAGAGAATTTCACGGTATAATCATCACCTTTACCTGTTATAACAATAATTTGGCACGTACGAGCCGCTTGAGGGCCACGTGCTGCAGCTGCGACCCCCATTTTAGAAAAAGGTCCTTCCACATATGACGCTTTACCTGTCTGCCGAAATTTAGATCTAGCAACTTTCCTTAATGAGCTGTAGACGCTGCTTTCTACCCTATGAGAATTAACTTGAGAACAGTAATTCTACGTAAAATCAAATGTCCGTTCAACTAATGCTTCCAAATAAATTAATAACAAGCATACCCTTTTATCGTCGTGGGGCAGATAATTCAGCAGGAGTTCGTGTACCGTCCTCCGTTAAGTTTTCGTTTAACGTCCAAAGTATTATTCGGTGCGATTAACTTGGCTAATAGGATTAACCTTGGCGGCCTTTCCCTGGTTGAATGATATCACTACTTTGAAAGGCCGACCTTTTTTGAAACTTGGCGGCTTCTCTTATACCAGTATGGGTTTTGGGTGGCTATCACTACTTTCAGAGGACTGTGAATGAAGCAAAGAGCAGACGGTGTAATCGTCATCTGTACCTTTTTTTTTCTTGAGAAATTTTATGTCTAAATTTTCTCATTCATAATTTTCATCTTTGCCATTGCTAAATTAGCCGTTACTTCAGTGAAATTGACACGGTTTGACGCTGATTTTCGTTCGCTTCGTTTACTCAATCAGCGCATCCCTTCTCCCTTAGCCCCACCTCGGTTAACGTTAATCATTCAATCACTTAGTTACCATGGTGTTCACGAACACATAATTGTCCCTTTTATCGTTGTGGGGCAGATAATTTAGTTTGGATTCGTGTACCGTAACAAAAAACCGACCAAACCTTTGCAATAAAACATACTCCGTCTCTTAGTGAACCATTTTCCAATTTTCTCCTATTTTATTGAGGCCCCGGCCACCTACTTGCAACAACAATGAATTGTGACAATTAGATACTGGAACGATAAGCGTGTAACACTTAAGCATGTTATAATCTACTGTTGGATGACAATACAAAGAATGGTTACAACAATAATTTTGCACTTACGAGCCACTTCAGGGCCACGTGCTTCTAGCTGCAACCCCCATTTTAGAAAAAGGCACTTGCCCATATGACGCTATACCTGTCTGCCGAAAATTAGATCTGGCAACTTTCCCTAATTAGCTGTAAACGTGTCGTTATACCCTATGAGAATTAACATGGGAGCCTGCGGACTAGTTACTAATTACCAGTAACACAAATCAACGTTATTGAGGACACTTTTTCTCCATGAAGGACACGTTCCCACATTTTCGTGTTGTCGTTTTCTTCGTTACTGGACCCAAGACACCTGATTCAAACGATTTGCAAAGTTTTCTACCGCATGGGAAATTTACACCTATATGCTGAAACCAGGTATAAGTTGGTTTCAGTTAAAAGACACAGTCTGCTAGTGCCTTTTTTCATCAACAATCAGTTTTTAACAATCGTATGTCTACAATCAGACGATCTATTACTTGGCGGCGACACACTGGCGTGTGTCTAGATAGCAAATGTTTGGTCTTTTTTTTTTTTATTGTACACGAATCCAAACCGAATTATCAGCCCCACGATGATAAAATGGATAATTTTGCTGGAAAGAAGATTAGGAAACAAAATGCAGATCGTCAGCACATGTGGAAACATATTCTTTACGGAGAAAAAGTGTCCTCAATAACG
Organism: Lithobius niger; assembly: GCA_023313725.1. NCBI lineage: Eukaryota > Metazoa > Arthropoda > Chilopoda > Lithobiomorpha > Lithobiidae > Lithobius > Lithobius niger. The sequence continues at coordinate 100,819 of JAHWFP010072087.1, read as the reverse complement.
TGACACGGACATTTTATTTTATGTAGACTTACTGTTCTTGCAGTCCAACTTAAGTGGTGAGTAATTTTAAACAGCTGGTGAGTTAATTAATTTTAACAGGAGTTAATACTTCAGCATACTTCAGTATACGGGGAGTACTTACTTGGATGATTCCGTAACCGGCGTTTATCATTTGCCGGCCATCGTGCGGCAGATTTTGGCCCTACGACTAATAGTTGCGTTTGTCGCCAGATTGCGAAACTGGTATTGAGCGACAATATTTAAAGTTACGCTTTGTTTAGTTTAATGTAATTATTGTTTTTTCTCCATAAATGATGTATTATAGTTTATCTTATTTTGTATAAGATTCGGAGTATGTAAAATCTAGCCAATCCCAAACAGTCTAGTAAAGCTACGTTGGGCCAGGACTTTCTACTATCTGCGGGTCGGTTCACTCATTTGAACGCGTCTGAGCTACAGCACAGCTATTTCCCGTGCTAAAGTATACACGAGCGAGATTCAGTTGATGACGTTTTTGCTCCCAAACCAATCCTCGAAGCAGACGACACTTGGTTTTTTGAAGCCATCAAAAAGGTTTTTTTCAAATAGCGAGTAGTTTTTAACGAAATTAATGAATAATTACGAAATATCTGATCGCTCAATCTTTACTGAATGTTAAAGTGCACATTATTAAAACAAGACGACAAATTCTTACCAGATTACCCAAGACGAGAGTAGCTGACGTCGTTGCGTCGAAACCAAAACAATGGCGAGCGTTTACAATGATCGTTTGCGACGGTGCTCTCCGTCTGATAACAAACGTTGCGATTTTCAGTCGCATTGTCGATTGTACTGATAAATGGTACTGATACTGGTTAATGCACTTTATTTATTTATTTATTTATATAGAATGCCTTGGCCCAAAGCCATGCTCTCTCGCACTTTAAAACAATTTAAATACTTGGAATGGTCCGGCTTACGTTTGATGATGAGTCCATGTTTACGTTTTTTTATACGCTTAGATTTCAAAGTTAAGGATATTTACCGTTCCAATATCCTTGAAAATTTTCGACAGTCAGGTTTTCTGGAGTTGGAGGGGCTCGGAACGACTGTCTTCATCAGGCTACCACATCACCGCTTACTTCGTCGTGAACATTCGTCTGCTTTCATTCGTCTGCTGCTATTGTCCGTTGGAATGCGGCGCGAGGCCATAGCCTCCTCAACTTGCAGGCCAGTGCACCACTTCTCCTGCAGCAACTTATTAAACTCTCCTCTCAGCAGGAACTGAATGTTAGGGTTTGACGGTCCCTGGATATTCATCAGCACAGCCTTCTCTCGGCTGTGGTGTTGAATAGCCAAGGATTCTAGGCTTCTCAGATGCACATCATTGTTAGAGTTGGACTTGAGGAGTGTCACAGTGCCTTCCCAGTTGATTTGGTGCCTAGTTTCCTTGTGGTGGACTGCTATGCCATTCGTTACAACTTCATTCCTGGTGTCTGCCACGTGCTGCTTTACTCTCGTACGAATACCTTTTCTTGTCTCTCCTACATAAACGGCATCACAATCCCCACATGGAACTCGGTAAACGCCTTCACGAGTGTTTTTAATGTGCTTCAGGGCTTCATCTTCTTGCTCACTGGCTTCACTTCTTTTTCTTGTGATGGCATCAGGATAGGTTTGCCTTTTCATTAGGTGATCCTTCAGGCCCTTTGCGTTCTTGACGTACGATGTAAAACCATTTTTCCTAAGCACACCTTGAACTTTGTCTGTGACGCCTTCCATATATGTAAGGGCCACTCTTGGTCCTTCTTCCTCTTCCTTATTTTTGGGGCGGTGGTCTGCCTTCCATACTCCAGCTTTCTTCGTGCCTACTGCTCGACTAATCATTCGGTTTAGGCACCTGGGTGGATGACCTAACTCAACAAACTTACCGGTGGTGTCGTACAGATGTTTCCTTGCTACGTCCAGGCTCGCCGAGTTTTGCACCATTCTGATGAACTCATTCTAGGCAATTGCTTTTAACTGGCCTACCGGGTGCCCCGAGTTGTAGGGGATACCCCTACCTGTTGTTGTTGGTTTATGGTAGGGCTGGTAAGCAATTCTGCCGCTCCCCGTTCTCTCCAGTACAGTCGTTCTGAGCCCCTCCAACTCCAGAAAACCTGACTGTCGAAAATTTGCAAGGATATTGGAACGGTAAATATCCTTAACTTTGAAATCTAAGCGACTCACCAATAAATACGCACCACCAAAAGAGTTCCAGGTCTTTCAAATTTGCAAATTTTCGATAGTTTTTACAACTATCTTCATCAGGCATGAACTGTCTGCCTATCCACCAACGATCACAATTTAAATTTCGTGCCACACTACTAGTCTCCCAGTTGGCCTTGAGTTGTCATGCACCCTGGTCGCTGCTGTAGTCGTTCTCACTCATAGAGCTTGACTCGTCAAGTGCTGCTGTAGGGAGAAATCTTTTCCACTGCGCTTTTAGCTTGTCATTCAATTCAGGTGTTACAATTTTTGTTATTTGTTTATATGCTGGGTCTTGGATGTTTAAAAGTCCCACAGCTTCTTCTTGGCAATTTTTAATTGCGATCGCTTCCAAGGCACGGAGGTGTGCCTCCTTGAAAGAGTTTGATTTCAACATTACTTGGGTTCCTATCCAGTCGATGTCATGGTTGGTCTTAATTTTGTGCACTGCCACTGCGCTTCTTCTGTCTTTTTTGGATGTTGCCTTTGCATGTTCTCTGACTCTAGTGCGAATTTTTCGTTTTGTTTCTCCTACATAACCTCTTGAGCATCCTTTGCATGGAATCCAGTAAACCGCTCCTGATGTTGTGGGCAGTTTTTCCTCATCATATACTTGGTCACCTTCTTTCTTTGTTTCTACTTTGGTGGATACGTTGGTGGATAGGAAGACAGTTCATGCCTGATGAAGATAGTTGTAAAAACTATCGAAAATTTGCAAATTTGAAAGACCTGGAACTCTTTTGGTGGTGCGTATTTAATGGTGAGTCACTAAGATGAGCAGCCAAAGTAAACAAACCGTAGCGTCAGTCGAAGTTTCGACCAGGACATCGGTATTCAGTGAAATCTAAGCGTATAAAAAAACGTAAACATGGACTCGAACTTTCAAAGTAAGCGATGTGACATTTTTAAATTGATGATGAGTACTCGTTCGTTTGTTAGTTCAATTTTGTGTCGATTTATCAGCAAAATCAAAAGCCAGTGATATGCAAGAATCAGTTAATTGCTGCGAAATGGGAGCCGAGACGTCAGACGCGTTTGAAGCTCCCAAAATCTCGCACGGTTTCTCGCAGTAAAGCATAAAGCCCAAACTCCATTTACGCGAGACCAGCCAGCTAGCGAACCTCGCGAGGCCAACGCTGCAAAGCGTGGCCTAGCGCAGCAAACTCCATATACGCGATACGTGAGCTACAACGTATCGCCAAGGCAAGCGAGGCTGTCTCGCGCGCTTCTACTCGGCCCAGAATCTTTTGGCTAGCGAGGCCACCTCGCTCGGTTCCCTCCGCTGGCAACCAGTCAGGAAGAGGAGTTGATGACGTTTCAGGCAAGATGGCGCCATAAACAAGCCGTTGCGTATCCCTGTACTCGATCGGTTCGTCACTCAGTTTAGCTAAATATTTTAATTGTTATACAAACAAAATGAATCGGCACTTAGATATGAATGCATTTAATAATCGGGGCCATGAATGGCAGGCAGACTAGGTTCAAATCGTGCTATTGTTCGTCTCCGATCAAAACAGGCCACAGGCCGCAGAGCTAAATCACTGTAATGTTCTATTCTAGTGACCATTTGACCAGAATAAACATTATTATCTAGGATGGCATAAGGGCAAACAATTGTATAAAACACTAATTAAGTATAAAATAGGTAGGCTAAATAATAAGCAAACATTCAATTATACTGGGCCTTTAATCGACACTCCGGTGTACACAATATTGACCCCACAATATGGTCAATTAAATCAATGACAGATTTGTTATGATTTAATTGTATTGATTATAATTATCGGCAATGAGTCGAACGAATGGCATTACGGATTAAGTCGAGCGGTAAACCTAATCATTATTATATTCCTTGAGTTAAATTAAAGGAAACTCGGGTTAATTTAGTAGCGTACGGATCGATACTAGTTAAGCATAAACAATCTTAGCTATTGCTAATGAATCAGAATACTTAGCTCTATAATAGAAGCTTGAGTGGGGCCATGGCTCGGCTAGGCGGCGAAGCCCTCATCCCTAACTCGGCACGGCTATCTGCCTGGCGTACTTCTGGATTGCGGCTTTCGGAATTTGACTGGCTTGAACTAGTTAACAACTGTTGAGCGGCTGGTGATCGGGTGATATCACGCATTCCGAGGTTCGGTTAAATACTGTGGCGTTATCGGCCATGATCAATCCATTGTACTCAGTGCCGTAACTAAATGGCAACAACAGGGGACGCAACATGTGGTGTTATTGTCCCCCCCCCCCCTCCGTCCATCGTTAGCAGATAAGAAGTTTTGAAGGGACCAAACAAATTCAACTAGGGGGTGTGGGGGAGCGCTGTAAGCTCCCCCAGTGGGGTCCGGGGCAAAGCCCCGGAAGCTGAAGCTTTTTACAGTATTCCAGAGTAATTTCTAGCTTCCGGAGCGCACATTTGCAACATATTTGTAAAAACCCAATATTGTGACTAAATTTTGTTTCGTTAATGCAGTTTCTATGCAAAATCAGTTGTAATTTAAAAATTAATTTTTATAAGTATCATAATATTTATTATTTCAACTAACCCTAAATAATTGAGGTTTGAAAAATGTTGTTGCTCACCTTTCAGAAGTACAAAAAGTTGACAGAGTTCTTAAAAAGTTTTGTTGTAAAAAAATTTAGTGGACATCTCTGGGCAAACAGGAAAAGGGCGACTATGTAATATAATGGCTAAATAATAGTTTTCTGTTTTGCCACTGAGTGCTGATGGATAATAGAAGAAGGATGACTAGAAATAAAACGGCATTCTGAATTTTCCTACCAATTAAGCAACATTTTGTGAAGGAAGGGAAACCTTTCCCGTACGGCCCTCCTTTGCCCACCCGTGGATTCAGACAAAACCCTTAACTTAGCCAAGACAATGTTTTGCATGTTTTTGACTTATTTCTGCCTATTGCGTACTTAAAAGTTAAAATATTTTCACATACTCCACGGTTTTGTTAATATTTTTGTTAGTGTCTGCATTTGACTCTAAGTTTCGGTTTTTTCGAAACTGCATAACGAGTACTGTAACTCATTCATATATGCGGCTCGATTGATGTGGTGTGTAAAATATATTACGTGTTTATTTGTATGTGTTTCACCCATTTGACTACTACGAGACAGTTTAGACTAACCCGCGTGGGAAGCCGTCACTCGTAGCTTATTAAGAAACAACTGTATTTATGTTTGTCTGTTTTCCCTTTTGACTACCAAGCGACAGTTCAAACTGACAATACAGAAAGCCGTCTATCATGGCATTTTAAGAACCTTGCTCATGTATATGTGTGTCAACCCATTTTGACTACATGCTCAGGTCTAACCTAGCAGTTAAGGTTCCGCCAGCAAACATGAATTTTAGAAATTATTGCGTTGCCTCACAATAAATATGTTATACCGCAGAATTGTGATCAGTACAATCCTCGACCCTAATGTCGTGCGATGCTCTAGCGACTCGTATTCGTTACTAGAGTGTTGTTATAGAGTGATTTGTCTGTAAGGCTATTGCCTTTTTAACGAGCTCTTTTGCCTGGCAAAAGAACCGTTTTATGCCTGTGCTACGTACATTGGTCCTCCTGAACGTAAGCGACCAATACACAGGCGTAGTCAGAAGATGGAATTCTAAAACTCCGGAAACCTACGATTTAAAATTAAATCGAAATGCAGCAATCATATAACATTCTTCCTCTTTTTTTTTTTTCAAATGTGCTGCTTATAAAATTTTATTATTTTCCAAAATTCGAATTTCCAATAATCTGCTATGGTCGGCAGTATTGTATCTAAGTGTTGCGATTGCAAATTGTTTAACTTAGAATATGCAAGGCACCCGTGAAATTTCCGGTATCTAAGCGTTGCGATTGCAAGCTGTTTAACTTAGAATGTACATGACATTCGTAAAATTTTTTCCGGTATCTAAGCGTTGTAATTTCAAACTGTTTAACTTAGAATGTGCACGGCATCCGTAACATACGGGTATCTAAGCGTTGCGAATGCAAACTGTTTAACTTAGAAGTTGCGCGGCATCCGTAAAATTTTTCCGGGAATCTAAGCGTTGCGAATGCAAGCTGTTTAACTTAGCGTATGCCTGCTAATTTAATTTTGAATATCTTGTTCACAGCGATGTTGCACCGCTTGTGTGGTGACTAGCACCGGAAGTCAAATCAACTACATTTTTTTTTCATTTAAAGGGACGAATTTCGTCCGACTTCCATGTCACTGAGTGACGGTGTAACTACAGTACTGGTTACCCTGGGCAAATCAATAATACGAGTTGGCCAGACTCCATCATTGATTCGCTAGGTTATAAGTCTGCACTTACAACACTAAGTTCACATGCGGCTGTTGCCAACATGTGAACTTAGCGTTGTAATTTCCAGCATGCGGTAGATCTTTCAAGGTAATTTCACTACAACCTGAATGAACGTGTGTAATCTGTTCCTTAGGAACTTACGTGTGAGGTACTTTAAAACTTAGTGTAACCGTTAAATTGAAGTTACTGCTGGCATTCCAGATCTTAAGGGTACCTCACTTTTAACCAAGTTGGGTTCACATAGCGAACCATTTTACGTAATTAACGTTAAGTGCGCTCTACCATAGGTAGCAGCAGTGTGTTTACACGTTAGGAACTTTACAATTAATAAAAGGAATGTTTTCCCAAATGAATAACTTTACCATAGGTAACAGGAATGTTTTCCAAAGTGACAAGCTTCACCATAGGTAACAGCAATGTGATTTTTTTCGGATTGATAAGGTTTGCAATGAGCAACAGGAATATTTTCCAAGTTAACTGAGCTTTACAATGAGTAAGAGGAATGTTTTCCAAGTTAACTGAGCTTTACAATGAGTAAGAGGAATGTTTTCCAAGTTAACTAAACTTTACAATGGGTAAGAGGAATGTTTTCCAAAGGTAATAAGTTAATGTATGTTTTCCCATTAACTTAAGAAATTCCACATTTTAAGTTTGCATAGCAAGTGTCAACTAATTTATAAGTGTCGTGGCAAGGAGGAGTGGGGTGTATAATTTACACAGATGTTTTCACCACAAGGCTAGGAATCACTTATCTTTTTATTCATTAGTCCTGGGACATGGTGGAATGATCCCTGTTCTATGATTCAGCCTCTTTTCTCCATTTATCTGCCATCCTGACACTTTACCGCAATTCACTGTATGTTGCACAATTTTTTCTGAAAATACATTAATTTGGTCTACATCAGTTATGTTACATTCACATATATTTTTAGGTTATTTGAAAGCATGTCACAATTATTTTTAATAATACATATTAATCATTTGTATATGTTTGTGACCTTATACATGAATTAAATGATTTTATTTCATAGAATAATGTTTCAGAATTTTCTTTTCCTATTTTAAAAGAAAAGTTCTGTATTTTCCCACTATGGAGTGAGTTTGCTTCTTGGGTGGGTAGCAACTGTTGTCATGGCCAAGGGTGAGTCGTCCTGACCTATATTGACCATCCCTTTCACTTGCTGATGGTTGCCCTTGAGCCTGGTCACTCTCTCTGCTGAGGGAAGGGGGTGGGCAATAAACGAAAGTGGTCGGTGGGTTGAAAGGGTTGAGGGTACGGCTCTGGGCCATGCTGGTTTGATCTGACCTCAAAATGCGGCCTAGTCGAGGCTATGTAAACATTTGTACATTTGTCACTATATGAGCTGGGGTGAGCTAGGTCCCTAGGAAAAGAGACGGCCCCTTTTCGTGATGTCAGGCCTGAACTTTGCACCCATTGGTTTTGCCAATGTTCGTTTTGGGTCGCAATATTTCGGACCTGGGAAAATTCGGTGATTTTTCCCGCACACGAAGTTGTGTGCTTCAATCCGACAGTTCTCTTTCGTTTTCTGCTCTTCCAAATTTTTTTGGCAATGGATCCCCCACAGAAAAAGCGGAGGACGATCCCCAAGGATGAAAGGAGCGCAGTGGGGAACATGCCCCGGTATTTCAAAGATTTCTTGCGATTGCTATCGCTAAACTTGCTAGTGTTTGGGGCCTGCCTGGGACACTATAGGTACTGCGAGAGGACGCCCGCTCTATTTCGAGAGTCCCTCACCGTACCGTAGAGAAGACCCCGTACTTGCCGATGCTGCCTGACGAGGATCCCCTCGACTATGTTTTAAGGCTATTTTTCATGGAGGTCATCTTAAAAAACCCCGGACAAAATGTCTTGGTGGATAGGGTTCCACCCGAGGAGTCTGCGCAAGCCCAGCAGCTCCACCTGAGTACCCATTTTCTGGTATGCAGCCCCATAACGGCACGACAATGCTTGCACTGCCGTTATGTAACATTTCCACCTTTTCCATACGTGACCGAAGAGTTTGCTTCATATTTCTGGCGGGCGGTCAACGCCGAAAACGTGTTCTTCATGCAGCAGAACTTGCACCGAGCCCTGTCGCAGCATGAAGAGGCCGCCCGTCAGCAGGAAGCTTTCCTGCCAAACGACGAACTGCCTGCCGATCTTTTAGACTTTTCCCCGAACCACTTGCTAGAGGGTTTGCCGCCTCTTCCGGACCTCGCCCGCATCTATCATATTCAAGACCCAGATGTCATTGATGCGGGAGCATCCGGCAGCGGCATCCAGCAGTGCCGTCGGCCTGGTCTCTGTAGGCTCGATTGTCCCGTCTGCCATGATGGGCAGAAGAAAAGAAAGAAAAAGAAAATATGGTAAGAACATTTTCTTATTTATTATTTTAAAATTTACTTATCTATCAAAATTTTCACCATGTGATGTCAAATTCAACTTTTATTCAACATGTTGGTTAGTAAATATTACTTTCTGATTTGCTGGAAGTGGAAATGACTAGCCTATATCAAATTTGTTTATGCAAAACATTTCCTTTTAAACTACTTCCATAAGCTCATTTAAATCATTATCACAATATTATGCGATTTAAGCTTAATTATTGACAGTAATGAGTCTAATAAAAGTCTAATGCGATTTATGCATTTGAAAATACATTATTGCTTCTTGAGCAAGAAAATATGTCATTTTCGACAAATACTTTTTTTTTTCAAAAGAGATTTAACTTTAAATCAATGGTTCTCAAAAGTAAAACTTAAGTACTATGAAGCAAAATGCTTAGTTTCAAGCTTGCTTGGTATAGGCACTATGAATTTGTAGGCCTTCTGGTAAGTTACATTCACATGAAATGGTATAAAATCAATTTCTATTTATTTATATGTTGTTTTATTTACAACGTGGTGCTAATTTATTTGAAGCACTGGAAGAGGAATTTCTACGAACTGGTTTTAAATTAAATGAACTGCAATTTTCGTTTCATGATCCATTTCCTTATGGATGTGAAATGCAAATATTGCTTACTATTAGTAATAATTTTAATTTTATAATTCATATCCTTATGGATAAAGCTTCAGACTAACGGTCGCCACAAGCCAGTTGGCCGGTAAAACGTGATAGCTGGCGACAATAAGACACAATTGCACTCGCCAAAGTTGGCTACTACTGTCACGTTTTAGTTATTGAAAATACCGAACCGATATTGTTGATCCAAGCCTTGATCACAACATGAATACAGAACCTACTGGCAAAGTCATTATTCCTGGCATTAGAAACAAAAAATATTAATCCGATGTAACTTGCCTTCACCTAATAGCAAAAAAAAAATGCCAACCGCGCTGATTAGGCCTAACTAGAGGCATGTTTTCCCGGGAATCACGTCATTCTTAGTTAGGCTTAACGCATGGACAATAATTTATTCACCTTTGAATTTTTATTTCTAAAAGATTTAAACATTCACTTCATTTGGTAGGTGTTAAGATTAAGTACTCAAGATTCATTTCTTTGTAGAAACTGCTGAGATCTGCTGGTTTAATTTCATTTTCAGATGAAGCCACTGTCAGATGATGTAAACAGCTTTTAAGATCGTCAGTCCTAGCCTACCGGAAGTAGGACTAACTAATCAACAATAACATAAGTTGATTATTTTTTTAAACAATTATTTTATTTTTTTTACATTTGAGATTTAATTAAATGTTTTGTTTGGTGTTTTTAAAATATTAAACAAAATTTAAATGCAGACAGACATAAATGCTAGGAATAGCTAACCAGCTGAAAAACCAGACATGCCGAACTGATAACCATGGCTAAAGATATAAATATTTTTTGCATTTTCGATTTAATTAATATTTTGGTTAGGCTATATTCATGCTTTAAAAGAAATTTAAATTCAGACATTACTGACAGATAAAAACCGATTAAAAACAAGACATGATTAACTGATAACAGCCATGCTTAAAGTAGTAAATTACTTTTTTAACGAAATATGAAAGAAACACCTGTTCATTTAATTCAGCATACAATTGTATAATACTAAACTTTAAAATACAAAGGTAAATTTGATAAAAAAAAATAAAAATGAAAGTCACTCGCTTGGCCGTAAAAATAAATCTTGGGCTATTATGTTGCTTGTTTAAATTTATTACCGTGATGGTTCCTGGGGAGGGGGGGGGGAAGCTACATCCCGGAAAACTTATAAATTACATAACTATGCCTGGCGGCAAAATTATAGATTGTACTCATTGGCGACCAACAATTTTATTATGGCGACTAAACATAATCAATCCATTGGCCACTGTCTACTAAAGAAAAACTCTAATCTGAAGCTTTACTTATGGATGTTAAATTAAACAGTATAGCATAGCTACGAACAGTTCGTTCATACTAGTTCCGTTTCATACTAGTTTGAAAACTCATGCCTTTAAAATAATTAAAGTAGCATCTGCTTAGGACCTTCATTTTGTTTCTTTCTTAAATTTAAGAAATGAATGTCCTTAAATGCCTTTTTTTTTTCTTATATTCTCCATTCGTGAAAGGGAATCCGTGCCATGTAGTGACGTTATTATTTATTTGTATAATAAGTTTACTTTGGCTAGGTAGTCCGAACTGATTTTATGAAACTGGACTATAATTTATTTATGTGGCACCGTTTCTGATTCAAGAATAACATGCTATCTAAAATAACTAGAGTGTGAGTGAAATGCAAGTTCTGAAACTATTCAGCAAGGGGGGTGGGGTGGTATTTTAAATTATAGTAAAATTTATTTACCGTATAAGTTTGTGTAGTACGTATAAGTTCAAATGACATAAAATATTAATTGTGAATGTCCGGTAACCATCCGGTAGTTATTTGGGAATGTATCTTTACAAAAATCCTTGGTTTTGAACTTTTAGCCGCAATGAGCGCGGCAGCACGAACTAAGCGCTAAAATGTATTAGGCTCTGTACGCGTAGGAAAATTAAATTTTTGCTGCACATTCGAACTCTAAATAATGGTTTTGGAAAAGGTAGTTATAACCTTTAGACTTAGTAAAACTGAATATTTTACTTGTTCTTATTTTAATTTGGCTTAATCATTAAGAACTGGGGTGTGTGGGGGGGGGGGGGTGGTATCACTCACGAAGTTGACATACCGTCATAAAATTATGTCGGGAAGGAATATGTTCCAGCTGTTCTCATATGCTTGAACATCCTAATCTCGTATACCCTTTTACAGTGATTTCCCTCCATATTGTTCTTATGAACGTGAGAGAAATTAAGGTAACAAGCATCGCTATATGCGAAAATGTATATTTACAATGAACCAATTTACATGTCAATTTCACATGCATTCATAATTTTATGAATTGAATTTTAATCTTTGTCGTTCAATTTTCTTTATTTAAGATGATCCAGATAGCGACAGCCGCAATGCGTAACGCCGTTGCCGTGTCTCGACTGCCCGCTACAAATAAGCGGCGTGGTCGAGTACGACATCGCCCGCCCTGCATTCAGGGGTGTTTAATATGTATATATTGTATATTATTTTTTTAAATTTTATTATGTGGTTAAGGGAAATGTCATGTTTTTTTGATCATAGATTTCTTCCAAATTAAATTTTCCTTGTTAATTTCTTAACTTTCTAAATGAAATCTCGAAATTTTCAGTCAAACTTAAATTTCCCTGTTCTTAAAATTTTCTCGATTTTCCTATCATTTTCTATCATGACCAAGTATAGTAAATTTATACTTCTTAAATCTGTGATCGTACAATATATTTTATATGTACTAATTTTGATCATTTTTATTTCAGAAACTGTATTATATGTATTGTATATAGTCAATGTTCACTGTTTTATTTTATTTCTTGACTATTATTTTTTTCTTAATTTTACCAGAACCCTGGAATTGCTTGTTGCTGTAAATATTTATTTTAATTTGCCGTGTTTTGCAACATTATTTTATTTTACTCATTCGTCGTAACCGTGCTTTACAGTAAAGATTTTAATTTTACGTCCAAATTGTTTTCGGTTACTAATATTTTCTTCAAATACAATTTTCTAGTCAAAATTACTAAATTCAATTTTCTTAAATTTAAATCATTCAAATATTTCAATTTTCTTGAATAATTTTTTTTCTCTCTTTGGTAAATTTTATTTCAAATTTTCCTTCTACTGTAACTTATGGTTACGACATGGTTATGTGGTTTTAGCTTTTATTTTACGTTTTTCCATGTCTTTATGTTACAACATTTTCGTATAACGTGTTTGTAAATATTTCTATTTCAATTAACCTTATGTTAATTATTTTCTGTGATTTACTATGTTTTTGTAAGTAATTTCATGTTCATTTTACGTCTTACCATGTTGTAGATATTTACGTTTCGTATGTTATGTTTATACGTGTTTACGTCCATTTTTTTCTTTTTCGTATTTTATGATTTCTATATATTTTCTTATTTTTTCTAAATAATAGTATTTTCTGAAACAATCTACAAGTTTCCGTCTCAAAAGTTACTTTACATTACATCCTGAATCATAATAGGCTTAAGCTATTTTCATGCATTTGTGCGATTTAAATGTGTTCAGTATCATGCACTGTGAGAATCGAAACTGCGTAGGTGACTGGTCTAGCAATCATGCGTTGGTTTCGGAAAAGAACTTCCGTTTTTACTCACTAGGGTCCCCGCGTGCAGAGCGTGTGAACGCTCCTTCACGGTGACGCCATGCTTTCTTTGTTCTCCGTTGGATACGCAAAGAATTACTCATCCTCAACGTTTGCCTCTTCCAACTGCCGACGCAGCCTGATTTCTGGGGTAGTTTTACTGCTACGGGTAGTTTTACTGCTACGGGTATTATAACCATGCGTAGAACCAAGCATTCTTTGTTTATTAAGTTCGTAATCTATTTTACGGTATTTTTTTGTAAATAAGCGGCCGATTTTGGCTCGACGCGTTTGCGTTTCTTGGTTGGACTTGTTCTGAACCGCTAGCTGCATCGTCAGGCTCGGAAGGCGTAAACGTTGGTAGTTGAATCTTCGATAAATGATCTGTCGGATCTTCCAAAAGTTTCGCTACGTACTGTTGTAATTTTATTTCAGCTTCCGTTAAGGTACCGTTAAGCTGCTCTGACAAATCCAAATCGGTAGGTCCGTTAAAAGGAACAGGTTGGTTATTCATTCTTAGGAACCATGGTCTTAGATTGTTCACATGTGCGCGAACGACTTTTAATGGATCCAGAAAATGTACAATACGAACGATAACATTAACAAATTCCATAATCCTGAATGATCCCGTCCAAGCACGAAGTAATTTCGGTGAAATTTATTTAATTGGTAAGAAGTCGCATAATAATACGTAATCGTCCACTATGTAGCGGTACGGACGTGCAGTGCGATCATAAAAGTTTTGTTGTCTCTTAACTGCTTTCCAAGTATGCGCTCGAGCGACTTCGAATGCTGCTTGTAGTCTACTCTCTAGACGTACTATAGTGTCATCACTATCATAGCAGATTCGTGGTGGTTCGAAAGCTAATGCACTAGGCAATCTAAATTCTGAACCATGATGTTAATAGTGTGAGCTAATTAGCGTGGTTAAATTAGGACACGCATTTAGTGCTATAGTCACTAATTCTAGATACTCGCACCAATTTTCTGGACAACTTGTAGAAATTTTACGTAATACTGTTTCTATTCGCTTATTTGCGGCTTCTACGTTCCTCCTACCCACGATGTGTTCGGAGTGAAGTTTATCTGTTTAATATTGAACAAATTTGACAATCTTGCCACAATAGCGTTGTTTATCTCACTTCCGTTGTCTCCGCGCAGTTGCACGGGTGCTCCAAATCTAGCTACGAGGTGAGAAAACAACTTATTGGCTATTGTTTCTGCTTTCTTATCGGGAATTCCGACTGCAATTACATAACGACTGAAGTCGTCAATTAACGTCATTATGTAGACGTTCCCGTGAACGCTTTTATTCAAAAGTCCAATGAGATCCAAGCTCCATGAATGACCTGGTCTCTGTAGGGGTTGATAGGCTCTTAGCTTAGCCTTTAGTGGCTTGTTAGGTCTAACGTAAGCTTGACATACTTGACAAGTTATAACGTAATGTGCGATATCGTCCATCATTTTAGGCCAATAGCAATATAGCTCTATTAATTCTGTAGTTTTAGTGGCTCCGCGATGTCCGGCACCAGCCAGGTGTGGAATGGTAATCCTGGATACAATAGTTCCGTAGAGATTTTGGTATACACATCTGTGCTAGATTGTGCATACGGCCTCTATTTGGATCTGCTAGTCGAATTCTGTATAGAATTCCGTCATAATCTTTATAAAATATGTTTCGCTTATTAGAAGCGTCGATCAGATCTTCAGATGACTGATCTTTTAGACGTTTAATTATTTGGCCTAAGAATGGATCGTTTCGTTGCTCCACCGCTAGGTGTTGTCGCGTCCAGTCAGGAAACTGACTGCCCAACACAGCGACTGGTATCTCTATATGAGATAGCGCGTTGGAAACCGCTAGTAGTCGGCCCGACTTGTGACGTAAGATGAATTCATATTCCCTGAGTTGAAGTAAGATTCTTTCTAATTTTGGGGGGAGGGTGGAGGCACAATAAAGATAGCAAATTGCTAAATGGTCCGTGGTTAAGAAAAACATCTTACAAAGTAAATAGCAACGAAATGAATCTATACAATGTATAATCGCTAGAATTTCCCTTGTAGTATTGTTTCCTTCCGTTCCGCCTCGGTGAGGGTTCGGGAAGTGTAGGCTAACGGCTAGTTTATACCTCCGTGATATTGACCTAAACAACCTCCGATCGCTACTCCACTAGCGTCAGTCAAGGAAAAAGGGTTTAGAAAAATCTGGATACTTAAGCGTTGCAGCTTTTATCATAGCTCGCTTTAAGTTCTTGAAATGCTCTTTCCTCATTTTCGCCCCACAGAAATTTACAGTTTTTCTGTGTTAGCCTGGATAAAATCTGTGACATTTAGGCGAATGAAGGAATGTGGCGCCTATAGAAATTTTCCATACCTAGAAATGAACGGACTTGTTTAGGTGTCTTAGGCGTAGGATAATGTTGCATAGCCTTTGTTTTATCGCTATCGGGTTGTATCCTGTTTTTGTCTAGCACAAAGCCTAGGAATTTAACCTTTATCGTCAATAGGCTCCTAGCACGTCTGCAAATATTTGTTGTGCACAAAATTGGAAGTGCGCAGGCGCAGTTTTAAGGCCCATTGGGAGCCGGTTAAAGAAATAGTTTTTAGAGTTAGCAGAGAAGCACGTCCTAGGTTTAGCAGATTCCGCTAATTTAAGTTGATAAAATCCAAACTTAAAGTCTAAGCGTGTAAAATACGTAGCTCCGCTAAGGTGAGCCATACTTTCTGTTACAGTAGGTATCGGAACACTTACACTTTCAACGACAGAATTCAAGCCGCGTAAATCTACGACTACGCGATAACCAGTTGGCCTTCTCTTTATCATTAGACAAGGAGATAACCATAATAATTCACGTTGGTGAAATGGAACTCTGTATATTTTAGAACTAACTGGTTGTGATTTGCCAGTATCTATAGGAACTTCGTATCCTTCGTAACATCCTAAGTCAAAATCATTTTTAGAGAATGAATCTTGATGATTTCTAAGCATATCTAGAAATTCTCCCGTTTCCTCCCTGTTTAAATCTGGAAACGTGAACCTATGTTTTAAAATTTCCCATTCCGCATCGAGTTCTGCTTTGGATTTTGGCTTGGGAGCGTCAGTTAGGCTACTAACCGGCATTTCCGTTGAGCTTTCACTCGGTTTGGATCGATTTTGAGAAGTCTCGATGGGACTTGAGATTTGAGATACCTCAATGGGACCTGCGGTTTGAGATTTCTCAATGGGACCCGAGGTGGGCAACTTTGAATTTGACGAGGCTAAGGAAGCATCATCCTCGTACTCGATAATAGCTGTCGTGTACGTACTTAGGATAGTACCCGCTTTTAGTTCTACGTCAAATCGTTAAGATTTATACACATAACTGGAATAATACCTGTGGGAGTTGTGTTAACAAGACTGTGAACAAGATGTACAGGAAATTTGCCGTTTTCAGGTTGCAATACTCCTGTCTGTATTTCTGGATATGGAAAATGTAAATTTCCGGTTATTCTACTCTCACAATTTGATGGAATTATTTCGTCTATTAACAAAGATACAGTAACATCTATTAAATGTTGTTTAGGTGTACAATTCCATGTAGATTTAGGATTATCATCGGTTTCTACATCTGTAGCTACGTTAAGTGATGCTACGTAAATGTGATTAGGTTTATAAAATTCCCTGTTTATTATTTCCTTATTTTGATTATAAGCAACATGAGCCAATTCTGGTGTAGACGACATTTGAAATTTTAAATCGCCTATAGTTAAGACGTTGTCTGGGCAATTTAATGCTAACGAATCTTGATTTATTCGACATAAAATCGTATCCCAATAGCACTGAAATGTTACCAAATGAACCATCAGGAACGATAATAAATTCTTGATTTCTAGAAAACTCACACTTTTCTATAATTGTTACTATTTTTCTATCAGTTTTAATCGGACGATTACCGACCCCAACCAAATTGACTGGTGTGGTCATCGGAATTAAATGGCATTTAACACTAAAATCCTTAAGCATGCGTTGTCCTGCTGTGTTCGTAATTAACGAAAGTGAAGATCCTGTGTCTAATAAACAGATTTCTGGCCTATTACCAACGTCAAACACTAAGTGTGGACGTGAATATTTAACCTTAGTTTTATTTAAAACTGTGTTCACTTGAACGTTATCAGCGTTAGGCGCTGTTTGCTCCAAGTCGAGCGGTGCCTCTCCTTGCTGCTCCGACTCGTGGCTAGTATCTACCTCGGATGCTAGATGGTGCTGCTTGTACCATCTGTTGCCCGGTTGAGCGGAAATGCTCCGGAGCAAGTTTCCTCGCTCTCCCAACGATGAGTGTTTCGCTGGTGACGCATTTTGGTCGGCAACATTTTTGCTGTCCCAAAACGTTAAGTAGATTGTAGGCTCGAATGTCCCTACAACTGTTGGAATTCTAATTTTCCAATCTTTCTGCGTTGTTAGTGAAATATCAATAGAGGCGCCCAAAGGCATTTTAACTCCATCAGTTTTAACTCCATCTTTATAAAATGAATCATCTGAATGTTTAAACTGAACTGTGCGTTCGTGACCTAATAAAGCGATAACTATCAGCATTTTTGTATCAACTGGGTTTAATTCTGAATGAAAATTTGTTGAATCTAAACCATCCTCGAATAGAGTTACTATTACTGAGTCACAAGTTAAATCGTATTCATCGTTAACTGTGTCTAAAGCATTTGTAAATTCATTTACGAGATTTTTGTTAATGTCTATAGACCTCGCAACATATTTTGATGGAATTTTGCCAAAATATGACGCTAAACGTGGTAAGGCTAACGTGCGATCTGGCAAAGCAAGTTTTTGCTGGTGCCATTCAACGTTTGAGTATAACTCCAGCATTAATTTATTTGCGTCTACTTCTGAAAATAATGGAACGCATTTTACGTTTAAAGAATGAGTATTATTTACCTCATTAGTTTGATTAACAGGAGTTTGAGCTTGAACTGAGCTGACATGTGGGTTTTGATCGTCATTATTGCTCTGTTCTGACAGATTTAAGTTTAGTTCTGAATCCCTGTTCACATTCAGACTACTAGCTCGTTTTTTGAATTGACTCATTTTGACTCATTTTGACATGAGTCATTGCCCTCATTTACGTCTGTAGCGTGTTGTGGAACACGGTTTTGGCCATTGTTATTTTGCCGTTGCTGATTTTAGTTTTGATTTTGATTCTGATTTCTAGTTTGGTTTTGGTTCTTACCGTAATTATTATTACCGGAATTTTGATTTTGTTGTCCGTTATTGTAACCATTGTTACCGTTATTGCCAGTGTTAGTTTGGAATGAGTAAGGGTTATTTTTTCTGTTGAACTGAATAGAATCCCTATTGTCAAAACCAGAAAAATAATTTCCGCATTTACCACGGTTATTTCCCCTGTAATGGTTGCCTCCGCGACTGTTTTTGTTGTTAGATTTATTTGTTGGAAATCCACCTTCTTGTTTAGTTTTCTCCCAACGTTGTTGGACTGTATGTAAGTTTTCGTCTTTTGTACGACATTCTCGTTTTAGATGCCCTGGGGCTGAACAACGGTAGCACATTTTAACTTGATTTACATTAGTGTTAACTGCGCTAACTTTAGCTTCAACATTTTTAGATTTAGCGTTGCTAAGCTTAGTTGTGCCTTTCTCTACGGAAATTCATTTGTCTAGCATTGTGCCAAAAGCTAAATTGTTTGCATCCATATTAGAAAGTTGTTTAGTGCTTGATTTATTTGAGTTACGATCATTTTCATCGCCTTGGAATCCAGCTAAAACTGAACGTTTATAAATGGCTGAATTATACGTATCCCTGAACGTAGTATGCATTTGTGTGTCGCGTTTTTCTTGTCTTTGCGTGTATCGTTAACGCGCCGCAGCTTTGTAGTGTAATGCCCCTTACGCGGTTAACTGTCAGGTTACTTGTGATAACTTTCAGAGGGCTTAATGTTTTGGTTGTTTTTCCCTTTAGCTGTTTGGTGTAACGTTTTGGGGCTGTTGCTTCGGGTTTTGAGGCACCGAGGCCGCGTTATTCAATGGCAGGGTTTTCATCTTTGCTCCCTTGATAGGGGTAGAGGTCTTGGCCGGTGTGATGTGCCAGTGGGCGATCGGTTTTTGTAAACTGGCGTGTCACTCACCTAAGCGGGGGGTTGTCCCAGGGCTGTGCCTGGGGCCGATGTTTTTGTGATACTTTTTCTCGTATGGTTCACTTAGTATGATTACGTACGCGTAAGTACGAAATTGTGTTACGATGTAAGGCTGTATTGCAATCATGTCACCTTTTATCGCGTCATCTCTTTCTGAGTATTGTTCCGAACTTGTATTGATTTTTGGTTGTGTTTTTTTCTTGTTTCGACCTTCGAGGATGGTTGACGCTGTTGTTTTGGGCGCTGGGCAAAACGGCGATGCCGAGGAGGATTCACTATGTATTTGACCATTATTTCCGATGATCTCACGATGGGAAAAACTGTTGGGCTACGAGTCATCGACGAAACTGTAAGTTTGTCTGTGCCGTTTTAAATGTTTTGGGGTAAATTCACACATCATGAAAATGTCTGCAAGACTGAAAAGAACTGTTGTATGCCTTGTTTCCTTGTGACGGTTAAGACATGTTTCCAGCTCAACATTTTGTCCCCTGTTGATTCCACTCTTGACTCTTTTGTTAAACTCCCCAAATGTCACGAAAACACAAAGTATGAATGAAATTTATGGAAAATTCTCCAGGCGTAGACTGAGTCATTTTAGTTTTATCTGTGTGGGGCAAGGACGGAGATTCACTGCCTCGGGAGTTTGGAATTCGCGTCAATGTCTGCACGAACTCTGACTCTCACATATCAAACATATTATTTTAAACACTCAATTTGTGATGTTACATGAGTTTCAATTTCCCGTGGCATGGCGTGTAAAAATACTGAACGCATACCATCATCCTTAGCTAATTGTTTAAAAGCTCGCTGTGCATCCGAATCGGAAGGTTTAATGCTCCAAAGCTGTGAAGCCATTTTCTCTAGCCTGGCAGCGAAAAGTTCGATAGTTTCTCCCCGTTTTGAGTCGCGCCGTGTGGAACGACGTAGGTGTGACGATTTCACCTCCGCAACCAAATCTATCGATTAAAATTTCTTTAAAACTATCCCAATTTTGGGGTGTGGCTATATGCGGATTCATGGCTAAATAAATTGCAACTGGACCTGTACATTTACTACATGCAGCTGAAACTAGTTCTGAATCCTGTAATGAAGGATCTAATGTTCGCAAATTTTCGACCATTAATGCAAAAGCGAAAATGTCTAATGAGTCATCCCCCGCAAAAGGTAATATAGTTTTCTTGGCTGAACGTAATTCTTCCCAAAGTCTAGACTTAGTTTGTGAATCTCTAGTTTGAGTTGATTCGGTAATAGTTTTCAGCACTTCTAAATGATTATCATTTACTGCCTTAAGATTATCACTATTTGATTGCAAGCATACTGCTAAAGTTTGATCTAAAATCTTTTGAAGGTGAGCTTCATCCATCACATTACCCTGTTGTCTGCTACTCTGATTTGGGGTAAAAGTTAGCGGTGTTTGATTTCCATTTGAAATTTGGGGATTTATTACTACATTTGGAGTAATAGGCACATGGGAATGATTCGATATTTGCGAATTTGTTGGCACATGAATATTAAGCGGTGTTCGAGCACTTGTTTGCATTTGCAAGGTAGGCATAGTTGGTGTTAAGATTGATTGTGCTGTGGCGTTACTAAATTTAACGGCACTGTTTGGGTTAATGGCATATTTTGATTTGGTGGCACATTTTGATTTAGTGAAACATTTTCATTTAGTGGCAAGTTATGGCTGAATGGCGCATTTTGGTTAGCGTGCACCTGATTATTTGGTGACACTTGATTATGTACTGGTACTTGAGTACTAAGTGGTACTTGGGAATTTAAAGGTACTAGATTTATACGTTTGTTACGTGGAGATCTAGATCTAGTTCGATCTTTAGTGTTACCCTTATTTTGAGCAGAGCGATTAGCTGAGCGAGATTGAACTCGTTTGGGAGGAGGCAAATTTACTGCATCATCGATCTCGTTGATGGTATCAGAATACTCTGATTCTGTATTCGATTCATTTTGAGTAGTATTAGTATCGTCTAAATTAGTAGTACTGACTGAAGCGTCTGTGAATTTCAACAAAATCTTGGCGATTTACTGGCCTTCTAATTTGCCTGCCTCTCGAAGAGACTTGAACTGTGCCTCTAGCACGATTACTTCTAGTTCTAGGCATTACTTTACTAGATTTTAAGCAAATATTTAAGCTTAAGGTAAATTTAAACTTAATTTGTGGCACAAGTCTTAAGTTTTAAGCACTTTGAAAATTTTTGTAAAATTTTCTACAAATGTGCACCAAAATGATGAATTTTCCCTTTAAATTGGAAAATAAGTAAATTTCCCAAATTTTAACACCTGAAGTCGGCAATAATTTGACGGTGGTTATTTTAAGAGCAACCACGATCAATTTCACACAAAATTAACACTGTAGTGACTAATAAACCAAATGCACTGAAATAAATTTAGGCCCATAAGTTTAACCCAAATTTAACCAAAATTTCCTCATATTGTGGAAAATTTAAAGCAAATACACTTTAAATGCACACAACATAATACACTTGAACATATTTCATAGCATTGAACATGTCAACCAAAAATTATTTTCATAAATAATTGCAAGATACAAGCAAAATCAACAATGTTATTTTCCAATAAAGCTTAACCAGTGCTATTTTCCTAAATAGGCTACTAAATTTTCCCGTACTTTTGATTGTTAAAATTCTGTTTATAAACAAACCAACTATCGTTGTTGACGATCGGGTAAAAAAAATCAGACCCGATTTTTTAACGCTAAAATTTCAGCTTTTTAAAGTCTGTAAAGTGCGGAAAATGGCAGTATTTTCTACAGAATACAACTAAATGCTCTTAAATTATTGGTATTATTTTTCTTTTTCGGGCATTAGGGGGAATTGAATCACACGTATGACTCCATTGTAATGTTTTATTCTAGTGACCATTTGACCAGAATAAACATTATTATCTAGGATGGCATAAGGGCAAACAATTGTATAAAACACTAACTAAGTATAAAATAGGTAGGCTAAATAATAAGCAAACATCCAATTATACTGGGCCTTTAATCGACACTCCGGTGTACACAATATTGACCCCACAATATGGTCAATTAAATCACTGACAGATTTGTTATGATTTGATTGTATATTAATTACAATTATCGGCAATGAGTCGAACGAATGGCATTACAGATTAAGTCGAGCGGTAAACCTAATCATTATTATATTCCTTGAGTTAAGTTAAAGGTAACTCGGGTTAATTTAGTAGCGTACGGATCGATACTAGTTAAGCATAAACAATCTTAGCTATTGCTAATGAATCAGAATACTTAGCTCTATAATAGAAGCTTGAGTGGGGCCATGGGCCCACGGCTCGGCTAGGCGGCGAAGCCCTCGTCCCTAACTCGGCACGGCTATCTGCCTGGCGTACTTCTGGATTGCGGCCTTCGGAATTTGACTGGCGTGAACTAGTTAACAACTGTTGAGCGGCTGGTGATCGGATGATATCACGCATTCCGAGGTTCGGCTTAAATACTATCGTTATCGGCGTTATCGACCATGATCGATCCATTGTACTATTGATTTATTATTGAAATGCTAAATATAGTAACATTTGGACAGCTTGGGCCCTTATCGCCAAATGGGACCTCTACGCATGTCAATCATTCTATTGTTGCTTTCGATGTGGCGCTTTGAAGGTATATGCCGCCATCCCGTGTGTGGGAGGTATTTATTGTTATTCCACGAAGTGATCGATCACGAGCGACGATCTTATCGTAATTAAATCTACTGTCGTAAATAATGTCAGCTGGTAATGCCATCCTTTAAACTCTAACAATAGGTGTAATTACACTTGTTCGGTCTCAAATGATCTTGCCGCCACTCGGTCACCTTTGAAGAGGACTCCCAATTATAATTGTTATCTGGAGTCGTTTTGATCTATCCGAATAAATACTTGGCTCATGCAATTTAATAAATGTATGATATTATGCAATATGCATCCAATTAATTAATTGTATTGTTTCTGTTATGAATATTAATTAAGCCATTATTAATTTCCTTACATCACCGCTAGAAACGATCGTTCATTTCTCACAAAAGTTGGGAAACTTTCGTTCGTTACGAAAAACTAGAGAATAATCCACTGATTCCGAAAATGCTATTGTATGAATCAGAAAGTCTTGCAGTAATTAGAACAAGCCACTCAGAACCAATCACGCGTCACGCTAGTGTACCGCAGTGTAGCCAAGTGGCTTGAATGCTCGCTAGAATGGAATTTAAGGAGCGAGAAGGGAGAGCTCGCCGGGAGGGTCGGCGAGGAAAACGGCACGCTAGTCCGTGTAGCGTGGCTAGCTTGCTTGCTGGTCTCGCGTAAATGGAGTTGGGGCTTAAGGGCTCGTGTACGCAACGACAGTTTTCTCGCTCACTAGCTTTTACTTGATCAATACTAAATCTGATGACTGCTTCTCGCCTTTACCGGAGTATGCGGTTTTCGAGTTGTCTATGCTTATTAGTAACCATGGCAACGACGCAGACGCAAATCTTCTCCTCGTGCCTCGGCGTACGATGCTTGCAACATTTGAGCGTCGATTTATGACAACCAGAAAACAATTTTTACTGCAGTACTGTTTTTTGTGTGTCTTCGATTCGATAGTCACGAAATGGACGCCATGTTGGACTTTGAATTCTCACTGCGAGACGCTATTTATTCTACCGACGTTTGATCATTGCTAGAAGCTGTACTTTGAGGGAGAATAACAAATTTTAGAAATAGCGTGAAATGACAACAATTTTGTAGCAATGTTTAAAATTACTGTAGCACTTACTGTTCTTTATGCGTGTTGTTATTTATAACGCATACAATTTGTTGTCTATTACCGCATTCATTCAGTAGCAACGGGAAACTAATCATAAATAAATAACAGTTGGCTAGCAAATAGCATTCGGCGAGCGAGAGTGACTTGTTCCGTAAACGCGCCCCAATAATAAGTGGGACCGCCCTATCAAGGCTACGTTTAATTCAAGCTTCCTACGTGGGGCCATGGTTTGAGCTAACATTTTGGCCAATTCAACGGAAAACAACAATGGCGTCATTATCTATCGCTTTGCCGACGAACGTTCGTTGTAACTTTCACGTATTGATAATTCGGGTAGATATGTGAAAGAAATTACAATGCTGACGAGTGAAGTAAATCATTCTTGAACCACTGGAAAATCTCGAAATGTAATTTACTGCGATAGATGTAAATCCACTCGAAAAAGCATGGTGTTTCAGTTGTTAGGCTTAGCCATTAATGGTTATTACAATTCAATCCATTGCATGGAGGATGCTTGCCCCTCATGATGACGGCTTGTGCAAAGTGAGATCGGATTGAATAGAATATCTGCGTGATACAGATCGAAGCTATAATTCATTGGTTTAAATTACAAGTCTAAACCTAAATTCTACACCTAATAAGTCTTAATACTTGAAAGTTCAATTTAATAACTGTGTCATCAAACTACCTTCTCATTCGCCTACACCAATTTTGTAGCACAAGAAGAAATTATTCTGTAGCTTTTTTGTTTATTTTGTCATCCACGCATTCTCCGAGCTCGGAAATTATTAATCCATCGTACTAACAAACCACACATCTTTTTAAAAAATATATACGCAATACTTTATTTAATTAAATAAAGGTTTCAGTAACACGTGCCATCAAGCCTCATCCCGCCTCCTCCTCCCCAGCACCTCGCAGCCTTGAAATACCTCAACATTCTAGTGGCCAGTGGCTGTATACTGCTACCCCTTCCTCCCCCGACCTGCAGCCAGTCAGTAGTTGGTGGGGGCGGAGAGTTGGGAGGCTAAAGTGCGATGTACAGATACGGATGGTGGGGGGGAGGGAGTGGGAACACTGAGGAAGAATCTATGTCTGCTTCGTTCGGTGGGAGGTGGGGGAGAGGACGAAAAGGCGAAGGAAAATGTTGTTTAAGCCTTTCACGGTAGCTATGGCATCCTACCATTTTTTTTTTTTTGTCCCGTGTGAAACTTTGTCAGCTGTGGGATTCGAACCGGTACTCAGTTGGTTTGGAGACGACGACGCTAACCACTGGGCTGTGCAGAGAGACGATCCAGCAGGAAGAGACGGTGTTTCTTCACGTTTGGGGAAGGGGTGGGGAAAGTTCGCTCAAAAATCGGATTGAACAAACTTAAGCATGTGGAACATGGGCATAAAATAAACCAAACCGTGTCAGTTTGGCTGATGTAACGGCTAATTGGGCAATGGCAAACGTAAAAATTACGAATTAGAAAATTTATAGACATAAAATACCTCCAGACAAAAAAGGTAGAGGTGACTATTAGACAGTGGAATTCTTTGTATTCACAGGCCTATGAAATTTGTGATATCCACCCAAAACCAAAACTGGTGTAACAGAAGCCACCAATTGTTAAAAAGTTCAGCCAGGAAAAGGTCGCAAAGGTTAATCCTATTAGCCAAGTTAATCGCACGGAATACTACTTTGGACGTTAAATGAAAACTTGAAAATTGCTACTGCTAGCAATCTTCTAGTTTTCATTTAACTTTTAAACTATCAGTACGTGCGATTAACTTGGCTAATAGGATTAACCTTGGCGGCCTTTCCCTGGTTGAATGATACCACTACTTAAAGGCCGACTGTAACGGCGGACGCTACGACGGCTGAGGTGCTTGTAACGCCCGACATCTTTGGTTGACTTGGCTTCTCAATACTATTGATTCCAGTGTTTGTTTATGACTTTCATTAACAAGCACAGCATAGGCTCCTGTCCCAGCATGGGGAGGGAAGAGTTGATGTCCTAACTACCTTAATTAGGTTTCAATCAATAAACTAACTGGTATTTGCGCTGCCACCAATGGTGGATTTATTTAATAGCTAAGGGGGAGTTGGAAATGAGTATTATTTATACCATTTTGCAAATCACGCTATTAAATCATTAGGACTCTTTTGGAGTTTTAAAAACCCTTGGTTTTTATTGTAAACAACAAACATAGATAAATAAATTTACATGTCAAGAATACTAGCTTACAATATGATTTTTCAATAAAGCGTCTTTTTGAATTCAAGTGAAGTTTACAAAAATTCAAGATTCCAATTAAAAGATTGGCACAAAAGAATAACAAATTTCCCTTAGAAAATAATGTTCTTGGGTTCTTAAAATAAGCAACCCGATAAAAAAAAAAATCGTTCGCAAGTTACAATTATTCACAAGAGTTTTACAGTTTTGTTTCTAGGAATCAAACCGCCCAGTTTTGTTTCAACCCTCGAGTTAAATAAACCTTCTTTTCGTTGCAGCCATGTTTTGCTAGATCAAACCGTCCACAGTTATGTTTCACCACGCATGATAATCAAACCGTCAAAGAGTTTAGTTTAAAATTAATTTAAAATAAACAAGAAATTGGATTTTAGAAAAAGGGCCACTCTTACGTTATGGAAGACTGGGGCCAGAAATGCCGATGGCTTAGCCTACCATAAATACATTCAAGCTAGAAGATTTAGTTAATGTTTAAGACTAAAAATTTAGAATGAGGGACCTAAAATTAAAATTTTTTTAAGTTAACTAGTACTCATACGAACAACTACTTCTCCCCGGCATGGCAATAATTGGACCATGATATCTCCACTCCCGACTGGCGTGACCAACTTCCTAGCTTGAGATTTCGTGAGCTGTGCTAAGGACTGTACTGTGAAGGGGCTTTTTATGCTGGAGGGGGGAATTCTGTCGACCAAAGCGCGGACGTCGAGAATAGCTACGCCTCTCTGATTGGCTGAGGGCCAGGAGAACAATGGGAAGTGGGAGGAGAAGTTGGTTTAACAAAGGCTTTGAGTGCAGAGCCGTTTGAAGGAACAGGGATATGTACACAAGGCCTAGTATGAGTTTTGAACTCCTTGACAACGTGATTTGGCCATTAAAATTGATTTGTAATTAAACTACAGTGTTATGCACTGCAACTATTGAAGGAGGAGGACGAAGAATAATGCACAGTTAAACTTTGGCAATTAATAGAAGGAAAGCTGGAGGTTTGCATTCGGATTTCTTTGTTAGTCACAGTCGAGTTTTTGGATACAAGGAACAACTATACACAACCATTTAAGGTCCGGTAAAATTAACTGGTAATAAAAATATTGCCGAGCTTCGGTAGAGTTCTGGGGGCAAAAGATTATTATATTTAAGTAATGTTAACGATAAAACCTGCTTAGTAGGAATGCTAGAACGCATTTAAAATAAGTTTTGAATTATCAGCCGATAATTTAAAGGTTTGATTTAGTGGACATTTTTCATAGCATTCGCGGCCAACAAATAAGATAAAAAATATCACACTAGAAAATGGTTGTCTGTATCCACATGTATGTGAGGTTAAGTACCAAAGGTAGCCCCCTCTTATTAACACAACTAAGCTAGTGTTTTTGGCTTTTTGCCTATAAAGAACAAGGTGAAAAGTATTCACAAATGTGCAGAGTTTGAAAGTTACGACGACCGGAAGTGCGAGCGCTACGGCCCAGTTTGAGCACTTTTTCAAATGACTATTGCGGCGAACCAGAAGGAATTTTTGCATTCTACTTATGGGGGAATAAAGCTGAAGTTTGTGGCTATTAAATGGTGAAAAGTTCAGTCGGATTGGTTCATAACTTCCGGAGATATGCGTCTTCAAAGATCGAGGTCTTTTAGGTTGGGGCGGGGGGTCTTTTAGAAGGGGACTTCGAGCGTCGAGAAAAAAAAAGTGTTCATTGTTGGAAACGAAAGTTTCCCCGAGGTTTTTGATTTTTGGAGTTTGGGTATCCTCTCCAATCCAGGTAATTCGGTAATCCGACTTTACATGCCCCCACACGGAGGATTTTATTCGGGGTTCTCTTTGAACTCCAAATAAAAGCTGGAACAGAAAGTTAGTGCACACAAGCTATGCAAAAAAACCAAGCCAAGCCATGTAGCAAATAATACAAAATAAACAATATTATGCACTATTATCATGAGAAATCCATCTCGGTTTTACGTTCATTCAAAAAGGGTATTTAAGAATGAGATTTCAGGGTTCCATCCATTTTTAATTTTAAAAAATGAGATTGCGTTTTTGGGATACTTAGTCCTATCCTGGGATTCTTTTACATATTTTTAAAGTTTACACTGTTTACAAAAATATTAACTTTGTCATTTTTTATTTTTAGGGGACTAATGTTTTTGTGGCTCAGAAAAATTTAAGTAAAAATAAAAGTTAGAAGTTAAGAACACTAATTTTTGCAGCCATTAACTAAATGCTGTCCGCGCTGCTTCGTGCAGGAAAATCGTACAAGCATTCAGAAAATGGGGCAAAAGACGTTTA
This sequence comes from Lithobius niger, assembly GCA_023313725.1. NCBI lineage: Eukaryota > Metazoa > Arthropoda > Chilopoda > Lithobiomorpha > Lithobiidae > Lithobius > Lithobius niger. Next base: position 72,216 of record JAHWFP010072087.1, on the reverse strand, counting down.
AATTCAAAGAAACACTATTTTTGAATAATATAGAAAAATTACAAGGTTATGTTTGTGTAAAAGAAAGCTCTCAAATGAGGCATCCCCCTATTTAATGTTCGTACAAGTCCGGATTATGTCCAATTGCAGCATCTTTTTTTTCTATGTGACTGCCAAAAACACCTCGCCGTTCACCCTTAACCTAGGTTGCGATAACGGTTAGAAAACGATATTTTGTGAACGCATAGAAGAATACCGGCTGTATTTAACAGCAGCTAATACCACTAGAATGGTTTAAGGTTACCAAGCAACTTATTACAATTTAAAAACACTGAGGGGTTTTGAGGTATGCCCCATAACTTAAACATAAAATACAACACTGGGAGGGTTTATTGATAAAAACGCAACAACCTTTTAAACAGGACTATCCTTTATCTCCCAGGGGTAGACAGACATCTTAAAGAAAGACATTTCGTGTAACTTAAAGAGGAGTTAGCCAGGGACCACTAGACTCCCATAGAATATTCCTAGCGAATATTATTAACGTGTCGTTCAGTCTTTGCAAACTTTCTTACACGCAGGAAGAGGCCGAAATTTATAGAGAAAGAAAACATAGGCACTTAAAATTTAGGTGTGAAGTCCAAAACGGGAAATAACTGAAGGTTCCTTTTATTGTGGTTGCACTTTCAATATACTACGTAATAAATTTAGAGATAAAATGATTTTCAGTTAATTTGCACTGAAAATGATGTGTTTTAACAATTTACAGGTTTAAAACAAAATACTGGCTTAATGCATCAGCATTCAAACGATACTTCCCAGGTTCATACAGCACGCAGTCTCTGAAGTTTTAAAATTAAGAAAAATCAACAAATACACTAAGGTTTAGTTGCTCCTAGATGGAGCCACGGTTGTAGCGATGTAGCGATGGTCTAAAAGAACTTGAAAGGGAAAGCTAGTTTGTTTTACGTTTCCGGTTTTTAGTTTAGGAAAAAAAAACTCAACATGGAGAAAATTTACGCACTACTAGGGTTAAACTTGGCTTGCACCAGTTTACACAAAAAAAAACTATTTTAGGGAAAAACTATGCAAGTTTTAGTTGTTAACTTGGGAGACCTAAGTAAAGGTTTTACCTACTCCTATACTGATAAAACTACCTTTTTTCCTTTGGCTTAGGTTAGAACTATAACCTTCGTCTTAACGAGAAACTCATTTAGTTCAAAGAGCGATAATTGTGATGATAAATCACAAAAATTCCATCCTTTTACACGACAAGAGTTTAACAATAAAACATCAGTCCTATTTTTAAAAGGAACTGAGAAAACTATATTTTAAGTTTTTAAACACTGGCATACTGAAGTTAAATTAGGTTAAATTAAATTCAAGTAACTTTACAGAATTCTGGAAAGAAATCAAAATTTTCACGGGAAGCATCTTTGTTTACTTCCGGTTTACCGGACACACTACCGTTTGTTTACACGAGAGTTAACAGTTTGGTTGGGGGAATTCTTCCTATTAATTTTACCGTTATGAGGTTAAAGCATGTTTACGAGAAACACTACCAGTCTGTTCACTGAAAGACTTTTACGTTTTTTTATCCAATCCAATCCAATCCTGAAATCGTGCACACAAGTTTCGCTTTCATTTGGCTCGTTTGTGTGTACACGGGAAGCAGATATTTTCCCCTCACTACCCCCTTTATGGGGCTCACGTTGATTCATCACTTGTAAACGATTATCACTTTGCCACATGCCATCAGAGATATGCATCTTGGCATTCCGCTTGGCCGCGTCAGTTAAGAGGGCTGACTCATTATCGCTACTGGGGTCGTTAAACGTTTTCTTGTCACGGACAAGTGTTTGAGGGCTGTTTCTCCCTGGGGTTTTTGAACAAAATTCGCCTTTCTTTCAACGGGCCTAAGTTCCTTGGTAGGGCTGCGCAAGTGGGCTAAGTAATTAAGCGTTTTTATGCCAAGCAAAATGGGGAATCTACTTGTCTCCTTAGAAACTGCTGCAGTAGTTTTAAGAAGTTGTCCGTCACTTAATTTCAAAATTAAATTGACCTGTTCAAGTTCAAACACTTCTCTACTTAGGTTAGACCTACATTTTACGGTATTCCTAAACCTGGGCCAGTTAGTGGCCAATTTACAGCTGACTACGTTTATAGTACTTGCCGTGTCTTGAAGGCAAGTCACGGATCGGTTTCGTAATTTACAACTGAAGGCGCTAGATTTTAACACACTACGGACATTAGTTCCCAGACTAAAACAAGCATTTGACTCTTCAATTTTAGAGTTACGCTCTGGGCATTCATTACGGAAATGATGGGGGAGTTGCAAATGAAGCAACGCCTAACGTTATATCTATTTTAGGGTTAGGGTTTAACTAGCACTATCACTACTGGCAGATTCCCCACTAGGGTAGTCTGCTTTTCCCTCGACAGATCCGGCCGTCTTAGCTCTCATGTTCTGGTTACGATTACCACGATGGTTGTTGTTAGAGGAAGGTTTAGAACCTTGACTATTTGGATTAACACTTAGTTGTGTCTTACCATTACGGGAAGCAGCTTCTGTAGCTATTTGCTTGTTCCGTGTTGTGAACTCGTCACAAAGTTTGGCAGCTTCGGCCAAAGTCCCAGTTTTGATTTGGTCGGGAATCCATTTCCTAAGTTGCGTAGGGCAAGCTTTGTAGAACTGCTCTAAAAGCATGAGATTAACGAGACTATCAAAATCACCGTTAATTTTAGCTAAAGACAGCCAACGGGAAAACAAAGTTTCCAACTCAAAAGCAAACTCATGGAATTGCTGTTCCGGTTCCTCTTCGAGTGCACGAAACTGTGTTTGTAAGGATTCTTTGGTCTGGACAAACCTTTCTAGTAATTTATCTTTAACCACTTCGAAATCCTGCATTTGTGCATCTGTTAGTTTATCACAAATTTTAACTAAAATCTCCCCCATTAATGGAAGTAGACCCGTTGTCCACTGGCCACGTGGTACTCTTTAATTAATCATAGCCCTTTCGAAAATACGTAGGAAACTATTTATTTCCGATTTCGGATTCCACTTATTAAGCCATCTGACAACGTCAGCAACCTTGCCCCGTTTGGGACCTGGATCTGGGGGAGCACCGGTAACTCCAGCTGGAGCTGGGTTTACATTACTATTTGCAGCGGTTAGCTTCGCTATTTCTAACTGCAAGTTAAGACGACGTAACTCGTGGGCATTTCCACTGTCACGTATTTGGGCTCCTTGATCTCTAGTTTGGGCCGCTAGTTGGGCTTCTTTTTCCTTTAATTCTAATTCGTGGGCGTGGCATTTTTCTGCCTCGGCCACTTCTAACGCTCTAAGTTTAAGTTTTTCTTGTTTTAAAAGAAGTTCACCTTCGCTTGCTATTAATTCTTTCTTTTGAAGAATTAATGCTTCTTTTTCGATAGCCGAAGCTAGTTCGTCATAGATATCAGTTAACTCGTAAAGATTTTCTTCTAGTGCATTTTTCATACTGTGACTGTTTCATGCCTAGTTTCTTTTACAGTTAATCCAAGTTTAGTACAAGCCTTTTTTAGGTCTTTGTACTGAATATCTTCAATGATATCGTCTAAGTCCATGTCGGCGGACATTTTTAAGGTTTAACGTTAACGTGGAGCAAAATAAAACTGTTATAAATGATCCAAAATTAAATGCAGCCGCATAATAATTTAAAAAGTTTGAGCTGAGTGAATTAATTAAAAAACTTCTCTCCCAAATCCAGTAAGCTTTGCACATAAAATCACATTTCAAGGACCCCTGCACTCAGGCATCTGAATAAATAAACGACATAAAATGCGTCTAAATACAATACTTGGCTTGGCGGCCTCTAGCATAACTTATGTACACTTACCCTGTTTTACACTCAATCGATGAGTTGTCAGTAAGTCCTTCCGGTTTCCACCGTTGAACAAGAAGTCCTGCACTGGCGATGAACTTGAACGTCCTGTTGGGGGGGGGGGGGTTTGAGGCTTAATGGCGCGTCGACAACTTGGTCATTAGCGCCAACCTCAGTCCTGTTGGGGTTCACTGCACTAGAACTATGGTGGGCACACAAGATCCACTGGTCGGCTGTTATTGGAGCACCTGATTCCTCGACGGACGGCTTCTCCTCGTAGGATCGGGTTTGGCTAGGACATCACCGGCTGGGGGACATCTCAGGTGAAGTGGCAACTGTTGCTTCCTGGCGCCGGCAGTTGTTGCGGCTGCTGGGCGGTGTTTGTACTGTATTTTTATGGCAATCTGCTTCGTGACTTTGTGTAACGGAGTCACTGGCATTTACTTCGTGATCGTTTGGCTGGATCACAGACGTCTAGTTGGAAGTGGGTTTCTTCCTTCTACGAATTTGGCTTAGTAGCATGGCAGGGGCGAAACTCTTGAAGGGAACAGCACCTGTTCATCCACCGCTGCCACCAAATTGTAACGGCGGACGCTACGACGGCTGATGTGCTTGTAACGCCCCCGACATCTTTGGTTGGCTTGGCTTCTCAGTACTATTGATTCCAGTGTTTGTTTATGACTTTTTCATTAACAAGCACAGCATAGGCTCCTGCCACAGCATGGGGAGGGAAGAGTCGATGTCCTAACTATCTTAACTAGCTGTACCCCCGGCGTAACATACGCCGGTTTAGCTGGTTCCCGCATACCTGAGCGAAATAATGTAGTGGGCAGTATGGAATGAAAAGGGTGGCAACTGCCCCCTGCTTCCTCCTCCGAACACCCCTGTGGCCTACCCAGTTGTATGGTCTAATTCCCCCCCCCCCCAAGTCATTTCCCGTCCCGCACCTCCTCCCCCGTCCCGACTCGGATTCCCCTATTTAGTGGTCTGAATATCCCCATTCCTGCTCCCCCTCCATTTTAACCCATGGTGATTTGTTTTGTTATGGAAGTAATGTCTTTTTTCAATGGAGGACTCTCAATTGCCCGTTTCTCCATTCTGATACCAAGCGCAATAAACCCAACAACGGTTGTGCATGCAGTGATTGTTACTCATCCAACTTTGAAACTCTTCCAAGTCGGCTCTTAGCTTTATTGATGCAATATGTCGATTGTTATAAGCCACATCTGTTTGTTTGACATTGTCGGTCGCTCGCCCTCTTTCATTATACACCCTCTTTCATTGTAGTGCATAATAATGATGAATTTGCTTGCCCAACCTAAGCGTATTATAAATCATATCAAAAACCAGAACTGGTAAAAGGGGTCGCCAAGTTCCGAATGGTTCGGCCCTTCAAAGGAGTGATATCAACACACCAAAACATTCGCCAAGTTAATCGCACCGCTTAATAATTCGAAGGTTAAATGAAAACTAGAACATTGCTACTTTCGGTAGCAATGTTCATGTTTTCATTTAACGTCCAAAGTATTATTCGGTGCGATTAAGTTGGCGAATGTTTTGGTGTGTTGATATCACTCCTTTGAAGGGCCAAACCATTCGGAACTTGGCGACCCTTTTTACCAGTTCTGGTTTTTGATATGACATTACTCCTTTTATTTAAATTGTGTATTGACTCAACTCCACTACCGTGCAGATGAGTAATAAAGTGCCACGTCAACAAGAAATTGGTTTTCAACAATTTGCTACTACCTCTTGCCTATAGGCCGAACCATTCTCAACTTAGTCACCTCTTTATTGGTTTTTGGTTTGGTTTTAATTTTGTTGTAATTTGTTGTATTTAGTTAGTTTTGGTGTGTCGATATCACTCTTTTGTAGGGCCGTACCACTCTCAACTTGGTGGCCTCCTTACCAGTTTTTGGCTTTGCTTATTTTGCTTTGTTTTTACACTTAGTTTATTTTTCGTGAATTGGACTTGAATACAATTTCTTTGTAACTTGTTTAGATTTATCGTGATACACTAGTGTGTGCCTACGCACACGTTCTCATTGTTGGAACTTTGGCCGTCCAATGAGAGACGATGCCGACAATACTAACAATGGTTATAACAATATTTTCGTACTTACGCGCCCTCCCACGCCATCCCTGTTACTTCCCCAGGCTTCAAACCATAAAAGGTACGCAGTTCGTATTCTACTGCACCCATTCGTCCAGTTTCATAGCTGGAAGCCTTCCCGTTATCTCGGAATCGATGAATAATTACCCTATGGGATTTAACATGGGGATGAGCGGACTAGCTAGCTAGGTAGTAACACATTTTCAACGTTATTGAGGGGCAGATTTTGCATTGAAAGCAGCGTAGCTGGCATTCAAACACGAGTTAATTTTTGTCAGGTGGGTTATTGCTCACGATTTCAACACAATTTAAGCTTTTGTACCGCATTATTATTTTTCCCCAAGTACCTGAAATGTGCCCAACTATGCTTCAAGGTATAAGACACTGACGCAAGGCAATGGCGTTGCGCTACAATGGTTTACAACCTCAACAATTAAATTGATGTGATGTTTGTTGTGATGTTTGTTGCCTAACTTGGCGCGACACACTAGCGTGTGTCTAGATATAGATAGATTAGGCTTCAATCAATAAACTAACTGGTATTTGCGCTGCCACCAGCGGTATTATTATTACCATTTTGCAAATCACGCTATTAAATCATTAGGACTCTTTTGGAGTTTTAAAAACCCTTGGTTTTTATTTTAAACAACAAACGTAGATAAATAAATTTACATGTCAAGAATACTAGCTTACAATATGCTTTTTCAATAAAGCGTCTTTTAAATTCAAGTGAAGTTTACAAAAATTCAAGATTCCAATTAAAAGACTGGCACAAAAGAATAACAAATTTCCCTTAGAAAATAATGTTCTTGGGTTCTTAAAATAAGCAACCTAATAAAAGTAAAAAGCCTTCGCAAGTTACAATTATTCACAAGAGTTTTACAGTTTTCTTTCTAGCAATCAAACCGCCCAGTTTTGTTTCAACCCTCGAGTTAATCAAACCTTCTTTTCGTTGCAGCCATGTTTTGCTAGATCAAACCGTCCACAGTTATGTTTCACCATGCATGATAATCAAACCGTCAAAGAGTTTAGTCTAAAGTTAATTTAAACAAGAAATTGGCTTTTAGAAAGAGGGCCACTCTTACGTTATGGAAGGCTGGGGCCAGAAATGCCGATGGCTTCAGGGCCGTAGCTGGAGATTTTTTCTGGGAGGGCAAACCGGCAATTTACACCCCTTCCCAGTTTTACGCCCCCATCACGACAAAAAAAGTCCAGTCCAAACCACGCTTAAACTAAAACGAAAACTATAAAAAGTAATTATTTTGTAAAAAAAACAGTTGAGGCTGGTTCCCCCGACCCCCCTCCCCACAGGCACCTAGGTATGGCCCTGCATCTTTCTATAAAACCGATACAGCGTATTTTCAACGTGCGTTATCCCCAAAAATAGTGAGGACCAGTCGTTCCATATTTGGCAGCATGGGGTCGCAACCCAGAACGAGAGATGGAACATGTGCGGAGATATTACAGGTCCTACTTCATTTCTGTTTAGCTAATATAGTAGCTTGTAAGTGGTAAGAAACTGAAGAAGAAAGGAAGGGCTCATCCATCTGCTCTTTTCACAATTGTTTTGGACTTATTTTTGAAAATAAAATCAGAAAGTTTTGCCAGATAGTTTACGAAGCGCACAGGCAGCATCAAAACGGGTCTCATGAGCTTTCTTTGTCTGGAAAATAAAGGAAAAAAAATGGCCCGACTGGAGACGCGAACCCAGGACTTCCAGTGTATTAGCTAGGCCGGGCGCTCGAATCAATGCACTACCGGGGTGGACCCTGGCTTCACCTCCATCATGGCTTAGAACTGGTTCAACCATTCTGAGTTGTGACCTAAAGGCCATCAACATGCAAAGAGGTATATGAAAAATACTTGCTTCCTACCGACAACAGAATCCACCCAAAACCAAAACTGGTATAAGAGAAGCCACCAAGTTTCCAAAAACGTTGCCCTTAGAAAGTAGTGATATCATTTAACCTGGGTAAGGCCGCCAAGGTTAATCATATTAGCCAAGTTAAACGCACATCCTAATAGCTCCAAAGTTAAATGAAAACTAGAAGATTGCTACTAGCGGTAGCAATTTCAAGTTTTCATTTAACTTCCAAAGTATTATTCGGTGCGATTACCTTGGCTAGGATTAACCTTGGCGGCCTTTCCCTGGTTAAATGATATTACTACTTTCAAAGGCTGACCGTTTTTGGAAACTTGGCAGCTTCTCTTATACCAGTTTTGGTTTTGGGTGGATATCACAACTTTCATAGGCCTGTAAATATAAAGAATCCCATGGTCTAATCGTTACCTCTACCTTTTTTGTCTAGTTACTTTATGTGTATACATTTTCTTATTCATAATTTTCACATTTACAATTGCCCAATTAGCCGTTACATCAGCCATATTGATACGGTTTAGTTTATTGTATGCCCTTGTTTCACATGCTTAAGTTTGTTCAATCCCATTTTTGAGCACACTGGCTAAGAAACGCTGATTTTCGTTCGCTTTGCTCAGTCAATCAGCGCATTCCCCTCCAGTTTCTCATCCCCAGGTTAATTTTAATCACGCAATGAAGCTGGAATTGTCCACTCAATCACAATTAAGCTCATCTACATGGCCGATCGTCTACTTAGTGCCATCACACTATAGCATATGTCTACCGTAACCATCACAAACTCTGCACATTACTAAGACATACTTATTTGAAAAAAATTACTTTTTTCCTACTTGAATGGACCCTGTGCTCACGATCTGCATTGCGTATCAAATTTTCCTGGCAATGATAGATTCCCAGTATTTTTTTTGTTGCAACTTCCGTAGGTTAGCTAGCATGGTGTATTCAAGCAACTATACTATACTATAAAATTCACTGATCATATAATATTTCACTTTTTAAATATCACGTAATATAAAAACTCACTGATCGGTATCCAACCAGCAACCATGGTTAGTTTATTTACGATGTCGTTGATTGATTGATTGGGTTCATTAGGACCCTGGCCTGAAGCGAACAGTTAAATAATTGCAAGAATAGTTATTTTGTTAATACTTGAGTGAATTTATTGCGGCACGTAAGTACTGAAACGGTGGCGCGTATAACACTTAAGCATGTTATAATAAACTGTTGGATAACAATACAAACAATGGTTACAACAATAATTTTCCATTTACGCGCCACTTCAAAGCCATGTGCTTCTAGATGCAACTCTCCTTTTACAAAAAGGCACCCCCTCGTACTACTCTTTACCTGTGTGTCAAAATTTAGATACGCAAACTTTTCCTAACGAGCTCTAGACGTGTTTTTATACCCTATAAGAATTTACATGGGAGACCTGACCTTAGCTAGTAGTAGCTAAAGCTAGCCAGTAACACAAATCAACATTACTGAGGGCACGTTTTTTCCACAAAGAACACCTTTCCAAACTTTAATGTTGTGGTATTCTTCGCTACTGGACCCAAAACACCTGATTCCAACGACTTCCAAAGATTTCTACCGCATGGGGAATTTACACTAGTATGCTGAAATCTTGCATAAACTCGTTACAGTTAACAGACACAGTCTGCTAGTGAGCCGCCATCTGATAATAATTACACTTTAACAATTACTCTCTCTAACAATTAAGCTCCAACAACAATAAATCATCTACTTGGCGGCGACATACTAACGTGTGTCTAGACAATGCGAGTAGTAACGAGAGCAATTTTGATTTCTTGTCTATGGCAAGACTATTTACAATCGTATTGCACACTAATTTTCATGCCCATTAAACCACGGAGAAATTAGGCTAGAGTTTGTTTGTTTTATTATTTTTTTTATTTATTTTTTACTCAAATTTTTGCTCATTGTGTACACGGAAAATGCACTTTCATTTTCTTTTATTTTATTTTTGTGTGGTGAAAAGTACTAAGGTTTGTTAACGTTTTCTCGTATTGTCTGATCAACGTTGTGTAAATTATTTCTTTAAGTAGGCCTAAAGCCGATCAGGTATGTGTGATGCAGCATAAGGATTAAAGTAGTTTGTGAATTGTTCCTCTTGACAATGCTTCAGTGGAACCAATCATTTTCTTTGTTGGTTTCTAAATTTTATCTCTAAATACAGGTATCGACAAGGGTCTGAAACGAAGTACTATTATGCTGGGTTATTTATGTTTAGTCTTTCATGAATTAGAAAAAAAAAATTATACGAAATTTGCTTTAGCAGGCGGCTGCTGAAAAAAAAATGTAGGCTGACCATCACTTTTAATCCAGCAGTAAGTTAAAAAATAATTCTTCCCAGCCTGAGGGGTATATCAGTTCGCCGCTTGTGGCCAACTTCCAATCTAGATTTTAACCGTATTGATTCAATGTCGCGGTGAGTGCGTGTGCTGTGTTGGGGGGGGGGGGGGGGGGGGGGGGGAAGAGAAATGCTTGCCACCGATGAATACTCCAAGATCGGTCTCATGCCTGCAAAATGACTTCAAATTCGGTGCAATTGCTAAGTTCCCTGGCTTATAAGCAAGTAATCGGAAATCGTAGTTTTTTGTATAAAAATCGTGTAGTTTTTGCAGCATTATTTTTTAATGCTGTCTGCCAAAAAAGAAAACATCTCACTGCTGCTTTCATCAGGGATGGTAGTTAAAACCAAAGCAGGATTTCAGGGCAATACAACCATGCTCTGTGGTAGTATGTAAGTCCCTACAACGATGCTTGAGGCTCCATCTCAGTGGCTCTACTAGGTTGGGCTTCGCTGCACAACTGTATCTACCGTCCCTCGTCGTAGCGGCCTTTGCTATCTTTGCAGTTTAAATTAATCCGAAAATTTATTCAACAAAAGGAATAGCTTGTGGTTTCCTCTACCACCGTTGTGTGGTATCAATAAAACTGACCATGCCATTAAAAAAAGAAACATTTCTGGAGAAGGAAAGGAAAGTTCATACTTTTTACGTTATTCCAAGTATCGTCTTTACGCCCCCTCGAACATTTTTGGGGGGGCTATTGGCTGCCCCCCCCCCCCCTCCCCCCGTAGCTACGGCCCTGGATGGCTTAGCCTACCATAAATATATTCAAACTAGAAGATTTAGTTAATGTTTAAGACTAAAAATTTAGAATGGGGGGACCTAAAATTTAAATTTCTCAAGTGAACTAGTACTCATACGAACCAACCCTTCTGCCCAGCATGGCAACAATTGGACCGTGACATCCCCACTCCCGACTGGCGTGACCAACCTGTACTGTTAGGGGGCTTTTTATGCTGTAGGGGGGAATTCTGTCGACCAAAGCACGGATGTTGAGGATAGGTACGCCTCTCTGATTGGCTGAGGACCAGGAGAACAATGGGAAGTGGGAGGAGAAGTCGGTTTCACAAAGGCTTTGGGTGCAGAGCCGTTTGAAGGATGTAATTTCAAGGGTTCACTGCATACTTGTTAAATTCAAACTTCTTTACTTCTTCCTTAGACATAATGCAATTTACAAAAATAAACATTTAACAATCCGCACATGAATCGAGAAATTGTCCAACAAGACAGTTCGTGCATAGAGTTCTGTCCTTGTTGCGTTCTTGTTGGGAAAGACCTCCTTTCGCGCCAAACCATCTTCATTATAAGGACTCGTTCCCACTACAATATGGAAACACTTTCCGTAAAAGGAACGCACGTGTCTCGCACGTGGAAATTGTAGCTAAAGACCCGCATACCACACTTGGCAAATGTTTCTTTGAAGCGTTCGAATAGAACGACATAATTAACCCTAATTATAGTCATTAGGTAATTACGGTCAAGTCAGCAAGCAAGAGATGGCAACTTTACACCTCCAACCCAACGCTGTGATTCGTCCACAACAAATCACGGTAAGTGCAGGCCACTAGTGATGCATATCACCAGGAACGCTGTACAGAAGGCAAAGATCGATCTCCAACTCTCTGAGCACAAACACATCACTGCACTTCAGCTGCACTGCACCAACACCAACACTGCACAACACATTATGCACACTTCCACCTCTGCACACCGCCGCACTCTTCTGCACATTGCCACACACCACTGCACTCCACAACACCACTCCACATCCACAACACGGCAACAGGACCATCTCAATACCAAACGGCCCCATTGAACACACCAAATACGACACACCAATTTTACACTCTGCAGCACTCAGGAAACTCTCTCTTTAACGAGCAATCCATCCACTTATGCTTACAACACACCACAAGAAAGCCTTCAAAAAAACTTTCTTTTCGCTCCATCTCTTCTCTTGCCACCCTAAACACACCATACCACAAAATACCACACATAACAATCCACCTCCCTGGATCCAACTCAAAATTACTGTTCACCACTGGAGAAAACACATTTTTGCCATGGCAAACCCCCCTACACTCAGCATTAGGGCGTTTGTCCCCCTTTCCCCAGCAAAAAAGTAAACATGCAACACATATCCAAACAATGCTAACAATAACACTGTAAACCTTGCATGTTAACAACAACAAGAAAACATCGCCAGACACAGAATTCAACAACACTTTGGGAGAAGCAAGCACACACTGCAGCTTGTGAAAAGCTTTCCCGCAACTACTGCCCCCTCCCACTTTGTCTGGTGCCCCTTTGTTCACACTGACAGCTAAAGGCAACACCAACTTTGCATAGTTGTTTAACATGTGCAAGCCACCCCCAGTCAATCCTAACCTAGACTTGACTTTTTTCTTCGTGTTTATAACCAATAAAGCAGATTTTGCTTCCACTTTAACCACAACCAGGCACCTACACTTTTCCTTTACCCTTGCAGACAGAGGGCCACTAATAGCTTCCTCGTTCACTTGTCTGCTCGTGACATTCCCAGGTTTCCCTCCTGAATCCCAAACCTGAGATCGCCTGTACAACTCTTTACCTTTCACTCCATTCTCTCCTTCCACTCCCATGACATTGACTCCAACCTCATTACTAGTAGTAACCTGTGCAAACTCATCTTTCCATCTTTCCCTCTTTCCATCTGCGATTTCCCTCTTTAACCTCCGCAGGAGTGAGATTTGCCGTCTCACAAGTAGACTTACTTGCAAACTTAGCTGGTGCTAAAACATCATTCCCTTTGTCAGGATCCTCCAAATCCAAAGCCCTGCTACAGTCTTCCCTCGTTCCGTGCAACCTTTCTACAGCCTGAGACTGCGAATGATAAGGCTTAGTATTTACAAGGCTGATTTCACACTCCTTCAAGAAACAAGCTGCCCGTTCAGAAACAAACGGTTTTCCAAGAATCGATCGGAGTTCCACAGAGAACCCAACCCTTGAACAAATCGCTAAGCTTTCATTTACTACCGTGTTTGAGTTAGCCTCCCTGACAGCCACTGCTTCAGGATACCTAGTCGCCCTATCACAAACCTTTAAGACATGCGTATTTCCGTCAGACGTCACTTTGAAAGGCTTTACTAAATCCATTTCCACCTTAATGAAAGGCTCTGCCCCGACCGGAACTAAAATCATTTCATCCTCTCCCTTCCTTACACCTTTTCTATATTTCTTACAGATTTCACACCACTCTCTCCAATTCTTACATTGTGCCCACATTCTTGGCCCATGTAATACTTCTTGCTACCTGGCAATGTTCGTTTCCGTGGCCATGTGCCCAAAATAGGCATTAACATGTGCCATCCTTACCAGTTGCTCCGTAAGCATTTTAGCTACCACTACCTGGTCACCCGTCTTGGTGCCATTTGCTGCCGACCATTTCCTACTTAAGACATCATCCTTCCAAAAAAAAGATGTACCTACAATGTCAGCTGCCACTCGACTTCCCTCCAACCCAGGATCAAGCACCTGCCCTTGCTTTAAAACTTCAGCTTTAACAGCTAACAAGTCTTGAATTCCTACTGCCAACAAACCTACATTTTCTTTCCCTGTAACCATTTTACAAATTTCCGTACTCCTTACAGAGTCGGCCACAACACTAGCTTGTTTATTGACTAAAACGTGTTGTGACTGGACAACTGTATCATTTCGTGCAAGCCCATTATCTTCGACCTTGACACTAATTTCAGCAATTACCTTATTTTCACTTGCAACATTTCTAACACTTTCCTCCGTTTCCTCATTTTCAACTTTAAAAAGATCATCCAATACATCACCATCAATAAATTGATCTACAGCCTGTTTTTCGTTACTTTTCTTTCCATTGATACCTGTTTTCGACCTAGCAATCGCAGTCCGTGTTTTGTTTACCTTTGTTTCAATTTTCTGTAGCTTTTCGTAAGACTTTTGGCTAAGCAGAAAGTCGTACTTTTCGTCCTTAAAAAATGGCGACACACCGCATTCCAGCATAATGTAGCCATCTTCTGTAGCCAACTTTACCTTTGCCACAGGAAAGTCTGTCACGTTTTTACTTATGACTGACGACAAAACAACTCTTTTCCCAATGAACGAACTAGGCTCTATTATTTTACTTGAAACCACATCCATAAATGCACCTGTATCCAGCAAATACCTACCAGGTTTTCCATTAATTGTACATTTCTTACATAACTGGCTTTCCACCGAGTGTGTACCACTTTTACCTTTAAAAGAGCTAACCTCCTTTCCACTATGTACACTAGGCAATTGAGTACATACATTTCCCACTGAGGCTTTGATACCATTGTTGGGACAATCCCTTTTCAAATGCGAGCTCGAGCTACAAATGTAGCACTTACGTGGCTCGTCCGCCTTTAAAGGCGCTCTCCTACCAGACTGATTATTGTCGTTAGCTTGCGGCCTTGATTGCGCATTGTAAGCCGAAGCTGTAGTACCATTGCTCGTACCATTATTACCTGAACCATTTCTAGTACTATTGCTATTGTTACCATTACCATTGTTACTGTTCCCATAGTTACTAGTACCATTCCCTTGGTTGACTCTATTGTTTCTGTTACCTTGACTACCTTGATAACCATTACCATTCCGATACCTGCCATAACCATTACCATTGTTACCTCCTCCACGGTAATTATTTCCGCCCTGTGGTCCGCCTTTTCCATTGTCAGAACCACTCCCCTGTCTTAGAACTGCTTCTTGGCGATTAGCGCAGTAATCGTCGCCAAGCGAAGCTAAGTTCAAAACAGACTCTTGTTTACCCTTATCAATAAGCCATACTCTTATCGGACTTGGTACCTTATCCAAAAAGTCCTCTATTAATACCTGCTGGAACAATTTTTGGAAAGAATCCCCACAATCAAGTTCCTTAACCCATTCAGCACCCAGTGTTGTCAAAGTGTGAGCAAAATCTAAGTACGTTTGTTTATCAGTTTTTTTTGCTGACCTAAACTGGTTATGTAAACACTGCTCTGTAACATTAAATCTTACTTTAAGAGCTTTCACACACAGATCAAACTTTGCAAAGTCATCATCAGAAAGACGCATGAGTGTTTCCCGCGCTTTCCCTGTTAACAAAGATAACAATCTGAAAGGCCACTCTTCTTTGTTAAAGCCCATCCTATCACAAATTCTAGTAAAACCAGACAAGAAAACTAATATGTTGTCTTCCTTCTCCCTGAAGGGTTGGCACAACTTCGACATGTCATAACGTTTTTCTTGTTGTACAGACTCTGTTTTTACCTTTAATTGTTCTTGCTTAAAGGACAACTCTCTTGCCTGAATTTCATCATTATGCTGCCTAGCATTTTCATTTATACGCAGCTCATGCTCCTGTTTCTCCCTCGTTAATTTATCTTCCCGTTCCCACCTCTCTCGTTCTAGCTCTGCCTCCCTTGCAATTTTTTCTTTCAATTTCGTCCTCCCTCTCCTTAAAGCCTCCTCCCTTTTTAATTTTTCTTTCTCTACACTTAACCTTTCCCTCTCTAATTCTTTTTCTTCTTGCCTTTCCTGCCTTTCCCTTAATTCCCTCTCTTTTAGTTCCTGTTTTTCTTGTAATTCCCTCTCTTTTTCTTCATTTATTACCCTTTTAGCCTCCTCTACAGTTTTAACTGCTTCTGCGAGATCATCAGCGAACAAAGTTTCTCCCTCCAACCCACCTTTAAACATAGCCAGAATTTCACTTTTTCTTTTAGGCGCATGCAACCCTAATTCCTCGCACACAGCTTTCAAATCAACCACAGTTTTATCACTAAGCAACTCCATTGTAAAATTACTTAGTACCTAAGTAACCAACAATCTAAAAAAATAGCACCAACACACACAACAGTTCCCGCAAGCTTTAAACAACACTTTTTTCCCAAACGCCCTAATACCAAGGTGTAAAAAAA